>JAVGWX010000021.1:31984170-32006670 GCA_036924085.1 Ariolimax columbianus | reverse complement strand
ACTTCGAATTTAGCGTAATCTCGCGGGGAGGCTATGAAAGGAACGTGCTCATTGCTTTCAATTTTCTCCTCCCGAGCCAAAGCCGAGTTTTCAGCCGCACGTTGGGTAATGTTTTCGCGTCAACTCAAACGAAAGAAACATTTTTCCTTGGAAATCGCCTTTTGAATAAAGACAAGTCCTCACTTCCCGTCCCGTCTAAAGTTCTTTTCAGTCCTTCTGTTTTCTCTCCATTCCACTTTCAATGCGATGAATTTATTCCACAATTCAGCTACACAAACTATCTCTGTTCTCCCACCCCGAGCCAGCCGCCTCGGCCTGGTTTGCATTCCAGTCTCGATCGTCTTGGAATAATCGTATTTGCTCACCCAAGAAGATTGCTTGTGCGCTGGTGATGACGAACATTTTCTTGGTGAGCGAAACGGACGTTCTCCAAGTCTGGCCGAAGGACGAATGCTGAAACCGCCAACTCAGATCTGACTTGGGGAAGGAAAAGAAAACATCAGAGACCCACCGCTACAAACTAACCCCTCCAAAGCGTTACAAAGAAACTCACTCACGATTAAAGACAGATCCTCTCACTGCAAGACAGTCAGAGGAATGGACACGTTTTTAAAATGGGGGAAAAAAAGCCCCTCTATTGGTTTGAGAAGGGAGGCCGTCCAATTGAGGAAATCTATTGAGAAAGTCATTTGTTGTAATTGTCTTGGTAAATACACCGGATATGACAGGAATCCAACAACCGCCATTACCTCGGAGAATCTCGAGAATTCTCAGAAAACACCGTCTTGTGTCCATCAATTCCGCTCCTTGTGTTCTGTTTGTGAAAGAAGTGAGGGCTTCTGTCGTCGGTACTTCGCCCGGGCTTTGACTCGCCAAATAAGGCCCACACGGGAGGTAACACGCGCATGAATGGGAGAGAGCACTCTTCAGCTCTCTTCAATTCATCTTTCCAAATAAAGGCAGAGAAGAAATTAGACAGACACTGAGCAGCATTTTCGTCTTTGCTGCTGAAGGACTTGGGCCAGAGCTGGGGAAATAAACTGTCAGGGAAGTCGAGACATATTTCTAGAAAAATGAGTTCGAAAAGGAGATAAACCGGTTTACCGTAGATTTGATACAAACATCACAAGCGTATCACATTTACAAGTCAGATCTCTGGGAATCCAAGCCAAGTTTGCAAATTTCTAGAGTTCTTCAGAGATAAGAGTCTCTTAGAGTTTTTTGTGTGCATCGAAAATAACTGACTTGTCAGATTTCAGTGTCATTGACGTTCAGTATGTAAGACGTTTGAACAAATACTATTCTTATTTTTCTTCTTTTTCTTCTTCTTCTTCTTCCTTCTTTCTTCTTCTTCTTCTTCTTCTTCTTCTTCTTCTTCTTCTTCTTCTTCTTCTCCCGTCGTCTTATTTTTTTTTCTTTATCTTCTTCATTTTCTTCTTCGTGTTTTTCTCGTATTCTTACCCTAAAGGTTTTTGTTCTTCTTTTTCCTCGTCGTTCCCCCTTCCTCTCCTTCCACTTCTTTTTCTTCGTATTCTTCTTTTTCTTTTTACTCTTATTTTTTTTGTCTTCTTCATTTTCTTTTTCTTCTTCTTTTTCTTCTTCTTAATTTTCTTTTTCTTCTTCTTCCTCTTCTATTTTCTTCTTTTTCTTCTACATTTTCTTCCTCTTTTCTTCTCTTTATCTTATTCTTTTTCTTCTTCTCCATCCTCTGCTTTTTCTGCGTTCATCCTGAACAGGACATTGTGGCGCTATATTGTAGTTTACAGCAAAGCTTCGATACCTGCTCCCTTCGGCCCGACACATCAGATTTCAGTAGACTTTGTGTTCGTACGGCGTTTGCCTTTCTACTGCGATCCATATTCTCTTAGCCAGACTACACTAGTGCAGCGTGTTTTCAGGGCCGCCGTTTACAAGCGCAAACGGGTCTTGTCGACTATGGCTCACTGTCAGTGATGCAAACAGTTACAGGCTGATGTCATCTCATGGACAGTCACTGATGTCATCTCAAGGACAGTCACATACTGATGTCATCTCATGGACAGTCACTGATGTCATCTCAAGGACAGTCACAGACTGATGTCATCTCATGGACAGTCACAGACTGATGTCATCAAGGACAGTCACTGACTGATGTCATCTCAAGGGCAGTCACTGAGCGATGTCATCTCATGGACAGTCACTGACTGATGTCATCTCAAGGACAGTCACTTATGTCATCTCAAGGACAGTCACTTATGTCATCTCAAGGACAGTCACTGACTGGTGTCATCTCAAGGACAGTCACTGATGTCATCTCATGGACAGTCACAGACTGATCTCATGGACAGTCACTGATGTCATCTCATGGACAGTCACTGATGTCATCTCATAGACAGTAACTGATGTCATCTCATGGACAGTCCCTGATGTCATCTCATGGACAGTCACTGATGTCATCTCATGGACAGTCACTGACGTCATCTCATGGACAGTCACTGCTGTCATCTCATAGACAGTCACTGATGTCATCTCATGGACAGTCACTGATGTCATCTCATAGACAGTCACTGATGTCATCTCATAGACAGTCACTGATGTCATCTCATTGACAGTCACTGATGTCATTTCATGGACAGTCACTGATGTCATCTCATGGACAGTCACTGATGTCATTTCATGGACAGTCACTGATGCCATCTCATGGACAGTCACTGATGTCGTCTCATGGACAGTCACTGATGTCATCTCAAGGACAGTCACAGACTGATGTCATCTCAAGGACAGTCACAGACTGATGTCATCTCAAGGACAGTCACTGATGTCATCTCATGGACAGTCACAGAATGATGTCATCTCAAGGACAGTCACAGAATGATGTCATCTCAAGGACAGTCACAGACTGATGTCATGTCATGGACAGTCACTAATGTCATCTCTTGGACAGCCACAGAGTGATGTCATCTCATCTACAGTCACAGGCTGATGTCATCTTATCTACAGTTACAGACTGATGTGATCTCATCTAGTCACAGACTGACGTCATCTCATCTACAGTCACAAACCGATGTCATCTCATGGACAGTCACAGACTGATGTCAGCTCATGGACAGTCACAGACTGACGTCATCTCATCTACAGTCACAGACTGACGTCTTCTCATCTACAGTCACAGACTGACGTCATCTCATCTACAGTCACAGACTGACGTCATCTCATCTACAGTCACAGACTAACGTCATCTCATCTACAGTCACCGACTGGCGTCATCTCATCTACAGTCACCGACTGGCGTCATCTCATCTACAGTCACAGACTGACGTCATCTCATCTACAGTCACCGACTGACGTCATCTCATCTACAGTCACAGACTGACGTCATCTCATCTACAGTCACAGACTGACGTCATCTCATCTACAGTCACCGACTGGCGTCATCTCATCTACAGTCACAGACTGACGTCATCTCATCTACAGTCACAGACTGACGTCATCTCATCTACAGTCACCGACTGACGTCATCTCATCTACAGTCACAGACTGACGTCATCTCATCTACAGTCACCGACTGGCGTCATCTCATCTACAGTCACAGACTGACGTCATCTCATCTACAGTCACCGACTGACGTCATCTCATCTACAGTCACCGACTGACGTCATCTCATCTACAGTCACAGACTGACGTCATCTCATCTACAGTCACCGACTGGCGTCATCTCATCTACAGTCACAGACTAACGTCATCTCATCTACAGTCACCGACTGACGTCATCTCATCTACAGTCACCGACTGACGTCATCTCATCTACAGTCATAGACTAACGTCATCTCATCTACAGTCACAGACTGACGTCATCTCATCTACAGTCACCGACTGACGTCATCTCATCTACAGTCACAGACTGACGTCATCTCATCTACAGTCACAGACTAACGTCATCTCATCTACAGTCACAGACTGACGTCATCTCATCTACAGTCACCGACTGACGTCATCTCATCTACAGTCACAGACTGACGTCATCTCATCTACAGTCACAGACTAACGTCATCTCATCTACAGTCACAGACTGACGTCATCTCATCTACAGTCACAGACTAACGTCATCTCATCTACAGTCACAGACTGACGTCATCTCATCTACAGTCACAGACTGACGTCATCTCATCTACAGTCACCGACTGACGTCATCTCATCTACAGTCACAGACTGACGTCATCTCATCTACAGTCACAGACTAACGTCATCTCATCTACAGTCACAGACTGACGTCATCTCATCTACAGTCACCGACTGACGTCATCTCATCTACAGTCACAGACTGGCGTCATCTCATCTACAGTCACCGACTGACGTCATCTCATCTACAGTCACAGACTGGCGTCATCTCATCTACAGTCACCGACTGACGTCATCTCATCTACAGTCACCGACTGACGTCATCTCATCTACAGTCACAGACTGACGTCATCTCATCTACAGTCACAGACTGACGTCATCTCATCTACAGTCACAGACTAACGTCATCTCATCTACAGTCACAGACTGACGTCATCTCATCTACAGTCACAGACTAACGTCATCTCATCTACAGTCACAGACTGACGTCATCTCATCTACAGTCACAGACTGACGTCATCTCATCTACAGTCACAGACAAATGTCATCTCATCAGCTGTGCTCCATCTGCGGGCTCATTGAAACAAATGAGAAAGTTGTATTTAAACACAACCGGAGTCATACTCTCCCTCCAACCCTCAATTTATCTTTACCTCATCCCCCTCTCTCTCGTTCGTTTCCTCTCTCTTCATCTTTTTCTACAACTTTCTCCACCTAGACTCCACCCAGTCTCCTATCACCATCTTTTCGATTTTTTCTCATTCACAGACACTTAAAAGCATGCCCCATACCATTAAGATTGAGTACACCCTTTTCCGACCAGGGACACTCACTCCTGTCAGGTATACTAAGCGTGCCTGATGTCTGGTGACCAATCAGAAGAAACTATACATAGATGCCACACAGATGTGCAGAAGGATCCTGTGTTATTAGAGCAATTCATGCCTTCTCTTCTTATGAGTCTGCCGGGATTGCTACATTCAGTGAGAATATACAGGTAAGGTATTACTTTTTGTTAGGCTACCTTACATTCGTGTCTAATTATAGAGAGCTGTAGGCACAAAACAGTTCAAACAAGAAGAGAAAACGAAAACAGTAAGAGAAGAAAAGGGGAGGACAGAATATAGTAGGACAACAAAAACAATAGAAGAAGTAAACAGTAGGACAAGTAAACAGTAGGACCAGTAAACAGTAGGACAACAAACATGTAGGACACGTAAACAGTAGGACAAGTAAACAGTAGGACAAGTAAACAGTAGGACAAGTAAACAGTAGGACCAGTAAACAGTAGGACAAGTAAACAGTAGGACGCGTAAACAGTAGAACAAGTGAACAGTAGGACCAGTAAACAGTAGGACAACAAACATGTAGGACACGTAAACAGCAGGACATGTTAACAGTAGGACAAGTAAACAGTAGGACAAGTAAACAGTAGGACAAGTAAACAGTAGAACAACAAAAATAGTAGAACAAGAAAACAGTAGGACAAGTAAACAGTAGGACAAGGAAACAGTAGGACAAGTAAACAGTAGGACAAGAATAAAGTGGGTCAAGTAAACAGGAGGACAACAAAAATAGTAGGACAAGAAAACAGAAGGACAAGTAAACAGTAGGACAAGAATAAAGTGGGACAAGTAAACAGTAGGACAAAAATAAAGTGGGACAAGTAAACAGTAGGACAAAAATAAAGTGGGACAAGAAAATAGAATAAGATGTCTGCTATCACGAGTACCACTAAGATTAACAACATTCGTTAGAAACCTACACATAAATGAGCAGTTTGTATTGAGAGACAAACCCAGGTTGGATAGAAAGTTGTAGAACGGACGTCCCATTTCTTGTATACGAAAACAGAATGGATGATTGTTCGAATTTCTTCCCTAAAAAATACTTTAGTGATGCTGTTAGCTACAAATAGAGTCCTTTTGGTTCTATCATGGCGAGATTACCATCTTCATTGTGTTGCAATCATCATGAAGTTAGATTTGTTAAGAGTTGACGTAGGTTTTAGGTAGCGTAGAGCGGCTGATTAGCGCAGTGCTAATGTACTCGTTGTTCATGTCAAAATTACCGGCGTCATCTCCCCGCTACCAGAAGTTTCAGTCAACCCAGCTGTAAATGGTTACTGGGTGACGGCTATGGAAGGAAAAAAAGGCAGTAATCAATGGTACTGGCCACCTCGCCTCTCAAAGCAGTGGCTTAGTACAATGAAGACTTTTAACACTTCATCCCCGACGACCGTGTCTGTTATATGACCAGCTTTACCGTTTTACCTTTCAGTGAAAGTAATAGAATAGGTATAATGCCGGTAACACGCCAGTGTCGCATTTTAGGAAGATGGTGTTAGGGCCATATTTGTATTGACCACCGGCACACTACGGATAATGTGGTCAACATCACGCCGGTCACCTTTACATCTCCAGATTATTCTGGGACCACATTTTTTAGGCTGGGTGGAACCGGGAGCCGTTTTACATTCGGGAAGAATCCTGCACCAACTGGGGACCGAACCGCGATCCCTCGATTATGGCAATGCACTAGCCACTGCGCTACGTCTTGTCCATGTACTTGTCAGAAATCAACTATATTTTAGAGGAAAGTGGAAACGTAATTAAGCATTAAAACACAGCTTTACTATATACCATCGTTCAGAAGAAGAAGAAGAAGAAGAAGAAAAAGAAGATGAAGGAAGAAGAAGAAGAAGAAGTAGAAGACCAAGAAAAAGAAGAAGAAGAAGAACAAAAAACAAGAACAAAAAGAAAAAGAGAAGAAAAAATAAGAAGAAGAAAAGAAACTAGTAGAAAAGAAGTAGAAGAAGAAGAAGAAGAAGAAGAAGAAGAAGAAGAAGAAGAAGAAGAAGAGGAAGAAGAAGAAAAAAAAGAAAAAGAAGAAGAAGAAGAAGAAGAGGAAGAAGAAGAAGAAAAAGAAGAAGAAGAACAGGAAGAAGAAGAAGAAGAAAAAGAAGAAGAAGAAGAAGAAGAAGAAGAGGAAGAAGAAGAAGAAGAAGAAGAAGAAAAAGAAGAAGAAGAAGAAGAGGAAGAAGAAGAAGAAGAAGAAGAAGAAGAAGAAGAACAAGAAGAAGAAGAAGAAGAAGAAGACGAAGAAGAAGAAGAAGAAGAAGAAGAACAAGAAGAAGAAGAAGAAGAACAAGAAGAAGAAGAAGAAGAACAAGAAGAAGAAGAAGAAGAAGAAGACGAAGAAGAAGAAGAAGAACAAGAAGAAGAAGAAGAAGAAGAAGACGAAGAAGAACAAGAACAGGAACAAGAAAAAAACAAGAAGAAAAGGAAGATGAAAAGAAAAAGAAACAAAAATAAAAAAAAGAAGAAAAACATCAAGAAGAAGAAGAAGAAGAAGAAGAAGAAGAAGAAGAAGAAGAAAAAGAAGAAAACGACGAAAAAAGTATAACACGCGTTACAAATGGAAAAAAAACGCTGCGGATAACGGAAATAAAAGAACTAGGAAGGCATTGTAAGTTGTCAGACAAACATCTCAACGGCATTGTGAAGGTCTGAGTAGAAGGGATACTCGACGCCACCAGACTGGACACTTGATGGTGGTGAAGGGCAACGGTCTCTGATTTATGAGCCCAGAAGACTGGGAAATATTATGGAGTCCGCTTCGAGCTTGCCGACATAATTATAGAGACCAAATGACAGTTTGGAGTGGACGTAAAACTTGGAATGGCAAAATAAGGGCCTCTCTTTTATATTCTAAAGAAAAGACTGGATTTATGCCGAACCCCCACACACTGAAAGACCACTGTCAAACGGTCCTTTTCAAAAGCGGCCGGTGAATGTTTTTGCTGGTGGGTTTAATGTCTGTTTCAGACACTGATTCAAGGTTTCAGACTTTGATTTCAGATAGGCCACACTTGGCTGGTTTTAGCTTTGGCAAGTCCAACGGCCTATCGCTATGAATGAGCCGAGACCAATCTTTGGCCTCGACACGCTCAAATATACTCTGCTGTGAATGGGTACCTTGTAAACTATTAAGAAGGGAAAGGCAGCGAGGAAGGGAACTGCTCACTCGACCTAAAAATAAGAACGCCCAGATTTATAACAATAAATTCTCTACCACGCCAACCCCGTCGGCAGTGTTTGCTAAAAGAACTATATTGTATTGTCAAGAGGCAAATCTGTTAGAGCGCCCGTACTTCAAGGAGAAAGGCCCTGGATCGCTTTAATCATTCCAACTATAAATGGCTATCTATTTCCGGTAACCTTGCACTCAACATTGCCCTGCCCTGAATGTATCTAACTCAACATTGCCCTGCCCTGAATGTATTTAACTCAACATTGCCCTGCCCTGAATGTATCTAACTCAACATTGCCCTGCCCTGAATGTATATAACTCTACATTGTCCTGCCCTGAATGTATCTAACTATCTAACTCAACACTGCTCTGCCCTGAATGTATCTAACTCAACATTGTCCTGCCCTGAATATATTTAACTCAACATTGTCCTGCCCTGAATGTATCTAACTCAACATTGTCCTGCCCTGAATGTATCTAACTATCTAACTCAACATTGCCTGGAATCTGAATGTATTTAACTCAACATTGTCCTGCCCTGAATGTATCTAACTATCTAACTCAACATTGCCCTGCCCTGAATGTATTTAACTCGACATTGTCCTGCCCTGAATGTATCTAACTATCTAACTCAACTTTGCCCTGCCCTGAATGTATCTAACTATATAACTCAACATTGCCCTGCCCTGAATGTATCTGACTATCTAACTCAACATTGCCCTGCCCTGAATGTATATAACTCAACATTGCCCTGCCCTGAATGTATATAACTATCTAACTCAACATTACCCTGCCCTGAATGTATATAACTCAACATTGCCCTGCCCTGAATGTATATAACTATCTAACTCAACATTGCCCTACCCTGAATGTATATAACTCAACATTGCCCTGCCCTGAATGTATATAACTCAACATTGCCCTGCCCTGAATGTATATAACTCAACATTGCCCTGCCCTGAATGTATATAACTATCTAACTCAACATTACCCTGCCCTGAATGTATATAACTCAACATTGCCCTGCCCTGAATGTATATAACTATCTAACTTAACATTGCCCTGCCCTGAATGTATATAACTCAACATTGCCCTGCCCTGAATGTATATAACTCAACATTGCCCTGCCCTGAATGTATATAACTCAACATTGCCCTGCCCTGAATGTATCTAACTATCTAACTCAACATTGCCCTGCCCTAAATGTATCTAACTATCTAACTCAACATTGCCCTGCCCTGAATGTATCTGACTATCTAACTCAACATTGCCCTGCCCTGAATGCATCTAACTATCTAACTCAACATTGCCCTGCCCTGAATGTATCTAACCATCTAACTCAACATTGCCCTGCCCTGAATGTATCTAACTCAACATTGCCCTGCCCTGAATGTATCTAACTCAACATTGCCCTGCCCTGAATGTATCTAACTCAACATTGCCCTGCTCTGAATGTACCTAACTCAACATTGCCCTGCTCTGAATGTATCTTACTCAACATTGCCCTGCTCTGAATGTATCTAACTCAACATTGCCCTGCCCTGAATGTATCTAACTCAACATTGCTCCACGATGAGATGTCCCGTACCCTACAGCAAAGCTCAATCATGATGCAACGGACAAATACCGGACCCTCTGCAGACCTCTTATGTTGGTTGAGTCAGAAAGCCCTCCAAGACTGGTGGTCAGGGGTGGAAGAAGACACTTGAAACTTCCTGTCTGAGGTTAGAAGGATAGGCCCCGAACCACTAGCCCTATTATCTAGACTGTTCAAGAACTAATCGCTCAGACAAGCTGATTGATAGCAACACGAGAAAGTATAATTTGTTCGTCTTCATCGTAGAATCTCTTTGCACATCATCATTATACGTGTTACCATCTTTCTCGCTTATATTGCTTGTATGAGGGACGCTCAAATAAAACCGAGACTATTTGTTATAGTTTTTCCTGAATGGTCTAGAGCGTGCTGGAACTACTGCCATGTTAGAGGCACTTGTGTCCTATTACTGCTAGGTGGCCTACATGCCATGTGCCAGATACATATCAGATAAACAGAAATGACGGACAACACTGTTAGTGCTTGTATGGACAGCGTGTTGGAATGAAGTTTCTCGTAAAAGGAGGCATGAACCCTGCGGAAATGTACAGAAGACTGCCATCACAATACGATGATGAGACACTCAGCCACAGTAAGACATTTGAAAGGTGTAAACGTTTTGGAGAAGGCCGTACATCCGTTAGTGAAAATCCCGGGGGGGGGGGGGGGGGGTGGGGTGGTGTGGCTCTCAAACCACCACAATCATTCATGTGAATATCCAGATTGTGGAACGCTTTATCCTGGAAAATCGACGCATAACACGTCGTGAAATTGCACAAGAGGCAAGTCTTTCTCTGGGCACGGTGAACACTATTATTCATGAAGATTTGCATTTTCGGAAGGTTATTGCACGTTGGGTTTGATCACAAAGGGCGTCCTGCTTCTGCAAGATAACGCTCGACCGCATATGGCTCACCGTACTTTGTGTCATCTGCTGCAACTCGGCTGGGAGGTATTACCACATCCACCTTACAGGGCAGACCTCGCTCCAAGCGATTTCCACCTATGGACTCCTACAAGATTATCTGGGAGGTCACCACTTCAGAAGATGTAGAACTTGCAGAAATAAAATAGAAGGAGTGGATAAATAGACAGTAGAAGGTGAAGATACATAAGAAGAAAAAGAAGATACAGAAGAAGAAGACGAAAAAGAAGAAGATGAAGAAAAAAAGAAGAAAAAGAAGAAGATGACGAAAACAAAGAAGAAGATGAAGAAGAAGAAGAAGAAACAGAAATAAATAAAGAAGAAGAAGATGTACAACATGCTCAAACGAAATAGAAGGAGTGGATAAATATATAGTAGAAGGTGGAACTCGATAACAAAAAGAAGAAGGAAAAGAAAAAGAAGAAGAATATAAAGAAGAAAAAGAAGAAGATAAAAAAAAAGAAAAAAAAAGAAAAAAGAAGAAGAAGACGAAGAAAAAAAACAATAAGGCGACGTACAACATGTACAAACAACATAGACGAATATCCACGCACGAGAACACAACGATGGGTTTCACAGTCGCATTACTATAACAAGAATAAAGCCAGGTTTTCATATGAGGTTGGAACCCTTGCCCATTGAGATGAACTTGCGCACACAAATACCCCTTTCATGTAATCATTATGACCACCACAAAAGCTGAAATAACGAGTCACACAACAAAACAATACACCGTCAGCCGCCGACCTGGTCATCCCTGGCTATAGAAATCTAACACAACGTCACGTAAATTATTCACCGGATTCTTTTCCTGGTCTATTGTCCGTTTCGTTCCAATTGTCCTATTCACAATAGTCCTAATGAATTACCCAGTTCATGGAAATCCAGAACAATCCAAGTCTGGTGTCTGGGGACCTGGGCTGCACCGAGTACCCCCATATATCATTTCGGTCTTGAAGTATCGGTGGCTGCTGTCGATTTCAAAATTCGATTTGTGATTACGCTCATCCAAGTTTTAAAAGCTATTGTCTGCTAGCATTTAGCGTATACTTACTTGTTTTGATGTATAATTCTTGTCGTCTTTGTGTTATGTCTGGCCGTGTTTACACTGTTTTATGCATGAATACAATTTGTACGAGTATGTCCGGACAGCTACCTCTACTCTGCCTTGTTATATCGTGGTTTCGGTGATGTTTTCGCTGTAAACAATAATCGATTATTCCTGTGCCCTGCACTGATTCATGATTAAAGTTTAAACATTAATGGGAACCTGAAACGGTTTTAAAAAGGAAAGAAAAGGAAATTGAAATCGTTCTGGCAGAGGCTGATTGCATTAAATCTAGATTCGAATACGAAGGTAGTTTTAATTGCTAGACAAATCCTGAGAAGTACTCGTCTGATTCATTTGACGGAGTTGGACGAAGTTTATAGAGAAGTAGCGAGTCGAACTCAACGCAAATGTCCGGGCGATGTCGTGATGTGATTGGGTCCAAATTTGTTGTGGTAATGAACCGTGAAATACTCCCTGATATACGAAGTTGAAATGTTAAGAGGAGCGCGTGGCCGAATGGTTTCGAGGCCTGCCTGCCGAAAACGAGGGCAGCAGTTCGAATCCCCGGTATAGCATTTGTTGTTTTTCTGTTGGGGGTGAAATAAACAAACATAGCCAGCACACGACGTGGCGACAAGAGTGGCGAAGCGGTCTGTAGTCCTCAGCCTTCAAAAACTCCCCGACTACCCCAGCAATGGGAAAAATTTCGTAGGACAGAAAAAAAAGTTTTATAAATTTAAAAAGTATTATAAATAGTCTATATCCCTGCATTTCAAGCAGACTCATAGGTGCTTAATATATTTGATTAGTCCAGAGTTTAGAATTTGAGATGTAAGTGGGTTAAGTTCGAAGTTTCAGACACGCTGTCCAAAGTTTTGGATAGAATTTGGTTAGTCCACAGTTTCAAATATCAGTTCAAATTTTGGGCTGGAATTTGGTTAGTACATATTTTCTATATGTTGCCCAATGTTTGGTTTGGAATTTGGTTGGTCCGGCGTTTCAAACATCGGTACATATTTTGTAATGCAATTTAATTGATCCAGCATTTCAAACATGCGGTCCAATGTTGGGATATAATTTGGTTGGTCCAGCGCTTCAAACATGCGGTCCAAAGTTGGGATGTAATTTGGTTGGTCCAGCGCTTCAAACATGCGGTCCAAAGTTGGGATGTAATTTGGTTGGTCCAGCGCTTCAAACATGCGGTCCAAAGTTGGGATGTAATTTGGTTGGTCCAGCGCTTCAAACATGCGGTCCAAAGTTGGGATGTAATTTGGTTGGTCCAGCGCTTCAAACATGCGGTCCAAAGTTGGGATGTAATTTGGTTGGTCCAGCGCTTCAAACATGCGGTCCAAAGTTGGGATGTAATTTGGTTGGTCCAGCGCTTCAAACATGTGGTCCAAAGTTGGGATGTAAGTTAGTTTCTGATGTGCCCAATAACCTAAGTTAGTTTCTGATGTGCCCAATAAGCTAAGTTAGTTTCTGATGTGCCCAATAACCTAAGTTAGTTTCTGATGTGCCCAATAACCTAAGTTAGTTTTTGATGTGCCCAATAACCTAAGTTATTTCTGATGTGCCCAATAACCTAAGTTAGTTTCTGATGTGCCCAATAACCTAAGTTAGTTTCTGATGTGCCCAATAACCTAAGTTAGTTTCTGATGTGCCCAATAACCTAAGTTAGTTTCTGATGTGCCCAATAACCTAAGTTAGTTTCTGATGTGCCCAATAACCTAAGTTAGTTTCTGATGTGCCCAATAACCTAAGTTAGTTTCTGATGTGCCCAATAAGCTAAGTTTGTTTCTGATGTGCCCAATAAGCTAAGTTTGTTTCTGATGTGCCCAATAACCTAAGTTAGTTTCTGATGTGCCCAATAACCAAAGTTAGTTTCTGATGTGCCCAATAAGCTAAGTTTGTTTCTGATGTGCCTAATAAGCTAAGTTAGTTTCTGATGTGCCCAATAAGCTAAGTTAGTTTCTGATGTGCCCAATAAGCTAAGTTAGTTTCTGATGTGCCCAATAAGCTAAGTTAGTTTCTGATGTGCCCAATAAGCTAAGTTAGTTTCTGATGTGCCCAATAACCTAAGTTAGTTTCTGATGTGCCCATTAGCCTAAGTTAGTTTCTGATGTGCCCAATAACCTAAGTTAGTTTCTGATGTGCCCAATAACCTAAGTTAGTTTCTGGTGTGCCCAATAAGCTAAGTTAGTTTCTGATGTGCCCAATAACCTAAGTTAGTTTCTGATGTGCCCAATAACCTAAGTTAGTTTCTGATGTGCCCAATAAGCTAAGTTAGTTTCTGATGTGCCCAATAACCTAAGTTAGTTTCTGATGTGCCCAATAACCTAAGTTAGTTTTTGATGTGCCCAATAACCTAAGTTAGTTTCTGATGTGCCCAATAAGCTAAGTTAGTTTCTGATGTGCCCAATAAGCTAAGTTAGTTTCTGATGTGCCCAATAAGCTAAGTTAGTTTCTGATGTGCCCAATAAGCTAAGTTAGTTTCTGATGTGCCCAATAAGCTAAGTTAGTTTCTGATGTGCCCAATAAGCTAAGTTAGTTTCTGATGTGCCCAATAAGCTAAGTTAGTTTCTGATGTGCCCAATAAGCTAAGTTAGTTTCTGATGTGCCCAATAAGCTAAGTTAGTTTCTGATGTGCCCAATAAGCTAAGTTAGTTTCTGATGTGCCCAATAAGCTAAGTTAGTTTCTGATGTGCCCAATAAGCTAAGTTAGTTTCTGATGTGCCCAATAAGCTAAGTTAGTTTCTGATGTGCCCAATAAGCTAAGTTAGTTTCTGATGTGCCCAATAAGCTAAGTTAGTTTCTGATGTGCCCAATAAGCTAAGTTAGTTGTCAACTGCAGACGATGGTGGAAACATCATTGGACGGTTTCTTGATGATGCATTTTGATGATAGTGAGCAGGCTACTGCGCTGGTCATCAACCTCACTCTCTGGTCTCGAACTACCTTGAATCAGTGGCAAGACGATCAGTGAGATGACTGAAGGTAACTCAGTATGCATTCGCTCTGGTCTTTCCTCCATTGAGACCAGGGATTGCTTGGTACCTGATGGATGCCATCGCTCACAGTTGCCGTTCAATGCTTTAAGAGATGTTCCTTACTTCTCGACTACAGCGACCACTATAAACAATGAGCTAATTCCATAAACCGAAAGGACAACTTGACGGCACTCGTTAACGTATTCTCATTGATGTCAGGGATGAAGTGTTAGAAGCATTGTTATATTAGGCTTCAACTTTGATGCGGTGCGTGTGCCTTTCCTCACCTAGCAGTAAGTCGGGTGCCCATTTACACCAGGGTTGTTGCTGATGTTGAGGATTAACTAGGTCTGCCGAGCTGATGTTCCTTCTACAGTCAATGCCAAGTTGAAAAATGTACAGGTGTTTTATAGCTGGTGAGTGGAGCTGTATAAGGTGCTATTGTGTTAGGATGTGCGAGCAGTACTGCCATATATGGACGGGTACAGATGTGACTGTCAGGTTGATGGGCAACCAAGCAGCACTGCCATATATGGTCGGGTACAGTTGTGACTGTCTGGAAAAAGCATAAAGTAGCGTTTTGGGTGGATCTAGAGAAGGCATTTGACAAGGTGTAGAAAGAGGCACTTAAAGTCAAGCTACGAAGAAGTGAAGTTTGTGGGAAAATGTACAGATGGATCAGCCACTACCTCGAAAACAGAACAGCCAGACTTCAAGTACAAGGGCAGATGAGCAAAAAGGTGACACTAGAGCAAGGAGCACCACAAAGGGGAGTGCTGTCACCCACACATTTTCTGGTGTATTTAAACAACATAAAAGAGAATATACCAAGAAGAGTCCACAGCTCCATGTTTGCAGATTATCTGGCTATGTGAACCTCTGAAAAAAATCTCACCGTAGCAAACAATCGGATGCAGCAGGCTGTAACATCGTTAGAGGAGTGGGTGAAATCATGGCTGGTCCAAATAAATGAAGAAAAAACAACATGTACGATATTCTCGCTTTCAAATAAACCACTGAATACCAAAATAACTCTTAACGGCAAATATCTGCGACCAAACGACAACCCAAACTACTTGGGCGTCATATTTGATCGGCGCATGACATGGAAAAGTCAGATCAAGAGAAACCGAATGAGAGCCAGACAAAGAATGGCAATCATGAGGAAACTTGCTGGCCCAAGCTGGGGAGCAGACGAAAGAATACTAAAGAAACTGTACACTGGAAGAATGAGACCAGTTCTCGAGTATGGCATTGCGGCATGGACAACAGCAGCAAAGGCGAACTTTGGTAAAATTAGCAAACTTCAAAACCAAGCCATGAGAGTTATAACAGGAGGCATGAAGTCAACGCCAATTGTAGAACTTGAAAAGATTACAAATCTGCATTCCATGACTGACAGAAGAGACTGTAGAGCCCAGCAGCAAGCAGAGAAACTCAGTGGACTGACAGACCATCCAATGCATAAGAGACTAAATAAATTTGGAAAAGGGAAACTAAAGCGGAGAAACTTTGCATAAATAGCCAAAGCAAAGATGAGCGAAGACCCTTTGAACACCATAACAAAACCAAAGCCCATCCCTACTGTACGAAAACCCACATGGAAGCAGCATTTAATTCCGGAGTTGGTAGAAAATATACGAGGTATTGGAAACAAGAACAGCCAGAAGGAAAAAGAAAGAATAGACATAACCCTGAGGTACATAGCGAAAAACTACCCAAGCATGGACTGGACCCATGCGTACACCGACGGTTCTGTACAGAACACAGAATGAAGGGGGAGGGGTATTCCTGAGCCTAACAAATGGTAGAAAAATAACACTGTCAGTGGCAACTGGAAAATTCTCAAGCAATTTCAGAGCGGAGGCAGAGGCACTGAAGGCTGCAGTAAAAGCAATGCTGACAGATGAAAGCAATGAAAGCCAGATAGTTTTGTTTACAGATGCCCTAGCCGTGGTTACAGCACTAAAAAGCCGAAAAATATTGAACTTAATGATTTAAGAGCAGTATTCTGGCAACTATGCCAGCAGTCCGCACCAAAATAGTAGTTGTACAGTAGGTTCTATCCCACTGTAACATCCAAGGCAATGAGGAGGCAGACAGACTGGCAAAAGAAAATGCAAGACTACCACAACCAGATTCTAGTGTGACCTACGAAGAGTCCAAAAGGCTTATTAGAGCTAGATACATGGCCAAATGGGAAACAGAACATACTGGCTACACAAACAAATGATGCCTACTACCAGTTGAACAGAAGAGAGCAGGTCGTGGTCTTCAGACTCCGCACAGGCCACAGCAGACTCACGTACCATCTATTCAATAAACTGAAGATAGGTGGCACTGACGAATGCACTTGTGGTACCGGGAAAATGATCGCTGAACATCTTGCTGCAAAAGAAGAAGAAGAAGTATATATTGTGTATGAATGGATATTCTATCAGTGATGGCTAACCTTGGGAGCTTGAGACATGCATAAAGCTTGCTATATTATGGGAAGTTTAAATGTCAAAGTAAATTACTGTTTATCTATTTAAACAAAATATAAAACTACAAAGTAGTTCTGTTTGATAGCCCATTAAATTATGCACATTTGTGTATGAGATAAATTAATGTTATGTTTAAAATAAGACAATTATGATCAAATATGTTTTGTAACGCTAACCTAAAATATAATTATGAAACAGACCGTGTAAATACGTGGTTTTAGTGTCGGTATACTAAGAGTTCAAAGAAGAACATATGTATATGCATTTATAATAGTTGTTGTAAAGTGGCGTTCAATTATAAGGCTGGTTTCTCTTGTCATTTTACTTTACAGAATTAGGATACTTACTAGAGTTTCAACACTATTCCTATGTAAAGGACATGCGATTTGTGTGTTACTTCTTGTATTTGTGGCAGACGATTTTGTTTTTGTAAGGTCATATTACTTTTGTATGGTGTGTATCTTCAAGTACTGTCTGTTTACGCCTTCGGTCTGTGGGTTCTTTGTTACCGCCTATGACGCAAGCAACCATATAAACCTGAGAGCTTGAATTTGGATTTGATTCAACATCTTGAAAGATTATGAAACATGGAAAAAGTGTCAAGAAACCATGAATGCGGATAAACGTAAAAGATAAACTTCTTGAACAGGTACAGAGTTTTTCCTATCTAGGTCATATAATAACGGAAGGAGGCAGCTGTGAAAAAACAATCAGAAAGAGAATAGATATGACCAAGATGGGATTCAGCAACATGGGATACATACTGACATCCTAACATATAAATCATAAACATATAAATCATAAACATATAAATCATAAACATATAAATCATAAACATATAAATCATAAACATATAAATCATAAACATATAAATCATAAACATATAAATCATAAACATATAAATCATAAACATATAAATCATAAACATATAAATCATAAACATATACATTTAAAAATGAGAATTGTCGATGTTATGTATACTCGTCACTACTTTATGGCGCAGAAACATGGACGCTGGATAAGAAATTGGAAAAGCATTTTGAAGCCTTAAAAATGTGGATATATAAAAGATTGGATCACATTTCTTAGAACGAGAAGAAAACAAATTTGGAGGTATTGAAAGAGTTGGGGGGGAAAAGAGATTTATCACCGAAATCAGGGTAAGACAGTTACGTTATTTTGGTCATATAACAAGACATACCTAATCGTTGAAGACCATACTGGAGGGTAGGGTGGAAGGCAGTCGTTCAAGAGGCAGACGTTTTAAGTGGGTGGATAACATCAGAAGGTGGACTGGAAAAAAAACCTCTCAGGTTGAACCATTACGGGAAGAGATAGAATACACTGGAGATCCATTGCAGCCGACCTTCGATGCGCAAATGGCACTTTAACTGAACTGAACTTCAGAGTTGTTTTACACTTTTGTGGTTTTACATTGACAGGCTGTAGTCCACAATTTATCAGACATTGCCCAGGTTTAACTGCCTTAGATTCTCTTTTCTTGATTCTCATGTGATGCTTGCAAGGTTTTTCATCAAAGTCAGGCATCGGATCTTGTCTTAAATTGTGTCGAGCTGTAGTTGTCTGTCAGGTTCGAATTCAAAGAACGACTGACCTTCATCTCTGGTCAGTAACTGTTCATCGAGTTTGAATTGGTACGCTTTCTTATTTTCTGTTATGCGTCTGGTGAGGGCTGTCTGTATGGTTTCATGGGTGTTTATTTGTGGTTTCCAAAGCCTGTGGCGTGTGTAGCCTAGTCGACAGGTTACTGACTTGCTAAGACTGGGATTATATCGCGCCATGGTTCAAAATCACGGACGAACAGAAAAAATATGACCGGTGTTCGTTCCTTGTACGACCACTCCTCCAGTCAATCCAGCTGTAAATAGGTACCTGACTTATGAGTTGGAGAAAGTATAAATAGCAAACAAGGGAACTGTCCACCTCACCTCATATCGGCTGCGGCTTAGTCTATGAAGACTGATCTTCATCCCGGATGTCATTGGCAGCCATGGGACCCAACTACGACGGCTGCAGCATACAGCTGTTACGGTTAGGTGGTGGAGATATATTGGGGGGAGGGGGGGGGGAAGGAGGAGGAGAAAAGAGGGGGATACTCTACGTAGAAGAGGAAAAAGGTACGGCTTAATGCAAATCTGTGTGGTAATCCTCTTCAATGCGAAAATACGAAGAAAAAGAGAAAAAGGAAAAGAGAGAAAGAGAGACAGAGAGTACAGGAGCCTTTTGGATTATTGCTCAGAAATGACAGTGGAGAAAAGATATTATAAATGTGTATGGAAAACATTCTCTCCATCGCACATTCGCTTTTAAATAACGCCCCAAGCGTCTATATACGCGAATGGTAAAAGCAGAAATCAAATAGTCTATATGGGATCAAGATGCTGAGCAGCGCATGAGCTGCATTAGTCAGCGACCAATAGCTGACTACTAGCGTCGGGGCCAGCGAACCAGAGACTCTTCTACACCTCGGTGATCCTGGATAACAGACTGCAGCAAGCCAGACTGGCTAAGGAGAAGGGATCGAAGAGGGAATACTAGCCCGGTACTCAAAAAATGCTTGCTGAAGTCGGATATGTTGAACAGAAAGGTGCAAATATCGCAGTCAAGCTGTAAACTACGACACAACGCATTCTGTTCTCTGGACTACATTCTGCTACTTCAGCCCTTTCAGGGTTTGGTAGCGGGAGATTGAGAACGAACGAAGACAAGCCAAGCCCTATCTTCAATTGCAGTACACCTGTGGTCGAACATGGAACCCAGGGAATGAGGTGACAGCAGCCAGCGACTCATAGTGAGCTCCATGTATCAGGGTCAGCGAACTACAGCTGACCAAGACCCCATTCTGACGCTAAGTGACGGCCCTGAAAACTGGCAGCATTAGTGCAATGTGGCCAGGAGAATAAACATCGCAGTGGGAAAGCAAACCGGGTACCCAAAAACGGCAACTGAAGCTGGATGTGTCGGGCCGACATGCGAGATATCACAGCCTCGCTGTAAACTACGACACGTCGTCACAACGTTCTTTTTTAGGATGAACGCCGAAGCAGAAAGAAGAGAAAGAGAACTGCACTGAAGTGAGGTGGGAGGTTTCGGTCAGTATGTTTCATCTGACCCTGACTAACATGTCTGATCAGTATGTTTCATCTGACCCTGACTAACATGTCTGATCAGTATGTTTTACCTGACCCTGACTAACATGTCTGATCAGTATGTTTTACCTGACCCTGACTAACATGTCTGATCAGTATGTTTTACCTGACCCTGACTAACATGTCTAATCAGTATGTTTTACCTGACCCTGACTAACATGTCTGATGAGTATGTTTCATCTGACCCTGACTAACATGTCTGATCAGTATGTCTTACCTGACCCTGACTAACATGTCTGATCAGTATGTTTTACCTGACCCTGACTAACATGTCTAATCAGTATGTTTTACCTGACCCTGACTAACATGTCTGATGAGTATGTTTCATCTGACCCTGACTAACATGTCTGATCAGTATGTTTTACCTGACCCTGACTAACATGTCTGATCAGTATGTTTTACCTGACCCTGACTAACATGTCTAATCAGTATGTTTTACCTGACCCTGATTAACATGTCTGATCAGTATGTTTTACCTGACCCTGACTAACATGTCTAATCAGTATGTTTTACCTGACCCTGACTAACATGTCTGATGAGTATGTTTCATCTGACCCTGACTAACATGTCTGATCAGTATGTCTTACCTGACCCTGACTAACATGTCTGATCAGTATGTTTTACCTGACCCTGACTAACATGTCTAATCAGTATGTTTTACCTGACCCTGACTAACATGTCTGATGAGTATGTTTCATCTGACCCTGACTAACATGTCTGATCAGTATGTTTTACCTGACCCTGACTAACATGTCTGATCAGTATGTTTTACCTGACCCTGACTAACATGTCTAATCAGTATGTTTTACCTGACCCTGACTAACATGTCTGATCAGTATGTTTTACCTGACCCTGACTAACATGTCTAATCAGTATGTTTTACCTGACCCTGACTAACATGTCTGATGAGTATGTTTCATTTGACCCTGACTAACATGTCTGATCAGTATGTCTTACCTGACCCTGACTAACATGTCTGATCATTATGTTTTACCTGACCCTGACTAACATGTCTGATCAGTATGTTTTAACTGACCCTGACAAATATGTCTGACCAGTATTTTTCACTTGACTCTGACTAACATGTCTGACCAATATGTTTCACCTAACTCTGACTAACATATCTGACCAGTATTTTTTACCTAACCCTGACTAACATGTCTGAGCAGTATGATTCACCTGACCCTGACTAACATATCTGATCAGCATGTCTTGCCTGACCTTAGCCACCGTCTCCTCCGATTATCTAAATAATACGTTTATATTAGCACCAACCTATCTATAAACCACGTACATGATCCACTTGGACAATATTCCACCGACCTGTTATTCGTGTACATAATTAATAGTATTTAAAACGGCGATTAAAATAACAACCGAAAATGGCTGCGCAATTCACGAATTTACTCGGCTATTTTATCACCGGGTTACAATCATATCTATAACTTGTTATGAGACATTTATAACGTTAAATGAATCATAAAAATACTTAAAATCACGTTTTACGAGCTAGGAAAGGGAAATGTTAAATCTGGAAAATTGAAAGCAATTATTGTTTGCGTTTCCAGAAATTAATTTCTAATATAAATTTATTTAACCGTAAATTGTAGCGGTCATAACGTTAAATTGATTTCTGGCTGTTTCTAGGTGAAAAGTTCCATTTAATCCAGCTGTAAATTGGTACTTGGTTCTGCCAGAATAAGTATGAAAAATAAGTAAAGATGACCAGATCTCCTCCCATCTCCTCATCTTCCTTCTCCTCCTCTTCTTGATTCTTCTCCTTTTTCTCCTCTTCCACTTTGTCCTTGTCTTCCACTGTCTTCCTCCTCCTTTCAACCTCCTCTTCTTTTTTTTTAGTCCTCTTCCTCTTGCTCCCCTTGTTCTTCCTTCTCACTTCTCACCTTCCTTCTCTTCCTCTATTTACTCCACCTATTCCTCTTCATCTTCCTCGTTAAACTCTTCCTCCTCCCCCACCACCTCTTCCTCCTCCCTTCTCCAACTCTTGCTTTGCATTCCTCCTATTCTTTCTCTTCCTCCTCCTCATCTTCCACCTAAAGGTTGGTAACAGATACTGGGAGAAACCTGGCAAGTCACCAGCTGATTATAACCCGCCAACAAAATTTGAAACAATAGGGGTCACACCTGCCCTCGACC
>JAVGWX010000021.1:31944170-31981670 GCA_036924085.1 Ariolimax columbianus | reverse complement strand
TAATCAAGTAAAGACGTGCACAGTATTAAGGTCATCGAGTAATCAAGTAAAGACGTCCAAAGTAAGCAAGTCATCGAGTAATCAAGTAAAGACGTCCACAGTATGCAAACCATCGAGTAATCAAGTAAAGACGTGCACAGTATTAAGGTCATCTAGTAATCAAGTAAAGACGTCCACAGTAAGAAGGTCATCGAGTAATCAAGTAAAGACTTCCACAGTAAGCAAGCCACCGAGTAATCAAGTAAAGACGTCCACAGTACGCAAGCCATCGAGTAAAGACGTGTGGTATATTTTTTAATATTAATTTATTATTTTTTTTGCGTTTGCCATATTCTTTATTCGTTGCACTATGTTTTTATTTTGCGCCTGTTTGGCCAGTGCATCCGACGTCGGCATGCATTTTATGTAATGGTCTGCTTCCTCCTGCATTTTCTAAGGGTTTGCTTCCTCTGGGTAACGGCTGGTGCTGTGATGGGGAGCGAACCCAGCACCTTCGGCTTGTGAGCCGTGTCACTTTACCACTAGCACACGCCGCCCCCTGTGTGGCATAGTAAAGACGTGTAGTAGTTTAAGGAACTGCTTGATAGCTTGGACCTAATCAATTATCAGATTATCGATCTGATCTCATCTCGTCTTATCCCATCTTATCTTTTCTCATCTCATCTAATTTCCTCTCACCTCACCTGATCTCATCTCATCGTATCTCATCTCATCTCACCTCATCTCATCTAATCTCATCTCCTCTCCTCTTATCTCACATGATCTCATCTAATTCCATCTCATATAATATCGCCTGATCTTATCTCCTCTCATCCCTCCTGCTCTGATCTCATCTGATCTAATCTCACCTTATCTCATCTCATCTGATCTCACTTCATCACATCTCATCTGCATGAGTCCAATTGCACTGTAATGCATCAGTTCAATTACACTCTAAAGTGCCAGTACAAGTACACTGTAATGTACTAGTCCAATTACACTATAATGTATCAGTCTAATTACACTCTAATGTAACAGTCCAATTACACTCTAATGCATCAGTCCAATTACATTCTAATACATCAGACTAACTACACTATTCTTTTCGTTTGGTTCGTCATGTATCTGTTGTGACACTGATTAGTGCAGTGGTTCAGCACTCTCTTTCCACGGCAAAGGTAAGGGGTTCAACTGCAGCTCCCGTCGATCCAGCTGTAAATGGGTACCCGGATGACTGCAGGGAATGAAAAAGGCAGAGAGGAAGGGAACTGGCCACCCGACTTCACAAAAGCTGTGGGGTAAGTACAATCAAGGCTTTAACACATCATCACCGATGGCACTGCCTGCTATGTGGCTACTTTGACCTTAACCTTTATATATCTTGTGTAGTGACAGACCAGGTCCAAATATACTATCAATTATTGTGGATCAATATAAACTCAATTTTACCGTAGTACTGAAGTCATATAGTAGCGCTTTGTCTCAGTTCGATGTTTCATTTCAAACGTATGTTGCAGTCAGCTCAGTTTTTTACATTCGACCTTTAATATGAGGCGTGCTCAAATGACACTTAACCAAACTGCAACAAATGAACATACGTACAATGCGCATAATGACGCACATACCAACCGACAAGTTTGCACAATTTCATTATTCGTCGACTCATAGTTTCCTTGGCAGACCGTTGAAAACATGGCGAGTGTGAAACGGAATCTGTCCAGAGTTGATCAGCGACTGGTGATTCGGTTTCTAACGATCTTTAAAGAAGGAGGTGAGTTAACGATAGATCTTCCGAGATATTGTTGTGTTAACTCACTTCCTTCTTTAACCATCGTTGCCCAGTTCTTCGCTGTTGTCTTCGCCACACTTTTGTCACCATACACTGCCTGCATTCTGCGATGAATGTCAACTGGTCGACATCCTTCAGATGTTAGAAACTGAATCACCGCCCGCTGATAAACTCTGGATTGATTTCTTATCACACCCGCCCTGTTTTCAATGGTTTGCTGACGAAACTATGAGTCGGAGGATAACGAAATTGTGCAAACTTGACGGTTGTTATGTGCTATTTACACCAGAAGTAACGTCATCATGCCCATCATACGTATGTTTACTTGTTGCAATTTTGTCCTGTTTTAATTTGAACGTCTCGAAATTATCAAACTCAGCTTTCTCTGAACCTCAAAATATTTTCCGTAAAACATTAATTAAAATGTAAAAATGCGGCTGTTGTCAATGGTAACCATTTTAAACACGTATTTCTTTCGGGTTTAATTTATTTACCCTTGACTGTCCCCGCCCTACCTGTATGGCAACAGATGTGAGCGCTGCTTTATCTGGCCCCAACCACAGATAGCCGGTTTAATAGGTATGCCGTCATTCGCCTTGATCGGGGACGGCGTGGGCTAGTGGATAAGTGACACGGCTCACAAGACGATGGTGCTGGGTTCGAGCCCCAACCACAGCACCGGATGTTACCCCAGGGAAACAAACCCTTAGAAAATGCAGGAAGAAGCAGGCCCTTACATAAAATACATGCCGAGGTCGGATGCACTGGACCGACAGGAGCAAAATAAAAACAGTGTAACGAATACCGTCTTGGGGAATAGAAAAATAAGGCGAATGCACACACACACACACACAAAATTCATAAAACCACACACAAAATTCATAAAACCACACAAAAAATATTGCCTTGATCCCCAAGGCGATGTGCGCAATACTGTGTTTTGCGCCTTAACGTCCTAGTGCATTCGCATTCAGCATGAATTTTTATTAACAAGTTTATTTCCCACAGGGATTCGACTTTGCTGGTATATGAATAGAATCGAAATCAATGAAAAATAGTTTGTGAGCCGTACCACCTAACCACTAGACTACACATCATCGAAGTATCAGAAACACTGATCAAACTATTAGGTATAATCATAATAATTCGTCCATCGCCGTGGTTGAGAACCATGAACATCATCACATGTTATAATGTGACCTTGAGTATGCGCGTGCGCTCATGGCTGATCAAGCCACTTCTAGACTGGGAAGATCTTTGACACGACCAGCAAACGTAGACCGCAATTGTCCCTGATATTTCTGATGTTCCTGATATTTTCTCTGCTCTTGACTTCCTTATTGCACGTGTATCCCGGGCAGCCTGGATACGAAGACCATCGATGAGTTTAGCGCCGTTTGTGACTGCACTCTTCCATGTTAAGCGATTTTGAGCCAAGTTATCCCAGGAGTTAATGTCAATTTAACAGCACTTAAGGGACACTTTCAGATGTCCTTGAAATGCATTTTTGGGACGTCCGTGTCGTTCTCCTTCACTCAATCTGATATACAGGAGCGTTTTTTGAAGCCTTTCGCTTGAAATGCGGACAAGGTGGCATCCCATCTCAATTGAGATTTTTGCAGAAGTGCTTGAATACGTTGCATGTTGGCTCTGGACAGTACTTCAGTATCTGTGATATGGTCCTGCCAACATATATACAGTATGCTTCTCGGACAGTTCATGTGAAAATGATTTAACATCCTGGCGTTACCAGAGAAGACAGTCCAGGGCTCACATGCATAGAGCAGGTTGAGGACAATGGCAGTACGGTAGACCTTGAGCTTAGTCATTATGCTGATTCCTCGACGACCCCACACTGTTGAGTGCATTCGGCCAACAGCTGTGCTGGTCTTTGCTATTATATTAGCCAGCTCATCAACAATGGTCACAGATCTCGACAGCTTGCTTTCGAGGTAGACACATTTTTCAACCGCTTGTAGTTTCTGTCCCTTCACTGTAACTACTTGCTGTTTATAGGATGTGACTGCTCCTGGTTGATACTGGGCCTTGGTTTACTTTGTGCTAATTAATTATAGTATAGATGAAACCATCTTAAGCAAAGTGACAGCAGAGAGAATATAATAAGGAGGTTCAGGAATACAGCAGCCAAGACAGCGAGGTGTATACTCTGCCTCTCTTGATAATAATCATATTGCAGACACTACTTCCGGGATGAAGTGTTAGAGATATCATTAAACTAGGCCTCAGCTATTTTTGAGATGGAGGTCATCAGTTTCCCTCCTTACTGGCTTCCTGCTCTGATCTGAAGGTCAGGTACCAATTTATAGATGGATTACTGTTGTTGCGAATGACATTCGCACGACGCCTTTTTTGGTAGGAGCGGAGGCTCTCTTCACATCCCATGGTGTACTTTAGCTGGCGGGTCTGTGTTCTCCTGGCTGTAGTGCAATTCGAGGCTCATCAGTTAGCTCACCGTTATAGTGATCGAAGTACTGATCCCCACCTTGTTAGCCAGACTGTCACGAAACAAGCTTGTTTCCACAGAGAAGTAAGGTTGGGGGGCCTTGATCAGTATGTTAACTAGACCCTAACTAAAATAGTCTGATCAGTATGTTTACTAGACCCTGAATAACATAGTATGATCAGTATGTTTACTAGACCCTGAATAACATAGTATGATCAGTATATTAACTAGACCCTGACAAACATAATCTGATCAGAATGTTTACTAGACCCTGACTAACATAGTCTCATCAGTATGTTTCACCTGACCCTGACTAACATAATCCGATCAGTATGTTTACTAGACCCTGACTAACATAGTCTGATCAGTATGTTTCACCTGACTCTGACTAACATAATCCGATCAGTATGTTTACTAGACCCTGACTAACATAGTCTGATCAGTATGTTTCACCTGACCTTGACTAACATAATCCGATCAGTATGTTTACTAGGCCCTGACTAATATAATCTGATCAGTATGTTTCACCTGACCCTGACTAACATAATCCGATCAGTATGTTTACTAGACCCTGAGTAACATAGTCTGATCAGTATGTTTCACCTGACCCTGACTAACATAATCTGATCAGTATGTTTCACCTGACCGTGACTAACATAGTCTGATCGGTATGTTTCACCTGACCCTGACTAACATTGTCTGAACATTAAATTTCACCTGACTTTGACTAAACTTTGACTGAAAAGTATGTTTCACCTGACTTTGACTAACATAGTCTAATCTGTATGTTTCACCTGACCCTGACTAACATTGTCTGATCAGTATATTTACTAGACCCTGACTAACATTGTCTGATCAGTATATTTACTAGACCCTGACTAACATTGTCTGATCAGCATGTTCACTAGACCTTGACTAACATAGTCTGAACATTAAATTTCACCTGACTTTGACTAAACTTTCACTGAAAAGTATGTTTCACGACTTTGACTAACATAGTATGATCTGTATGTTTCACCTGACCCTGACTAACATAGTCAGAACAGTATGTTTCACCTGACCTGACTAACATAATCCGATCAGTATGTTTCACCTGACTCTGACTAACATAATCCGATCAGTATGTTTACTAGACCCTGACTAACATAGTCAGATCAGTATGTTTCACCTGACCTTGACTAACAAAATCCAATCAGTATGTTTACTAGGCCCTGACTAACATAATCTGATCAGTATGTTTCACCTGACCCTGACTAACATAATCCGATCAGTATGTTTACTAGACCCTGACTAACATATTCCGATCAGTATGTTTCACCTGACCCTGACTAACATAATCTGATCAGTATGTTTCACATGACCCTGACTAACATAGTCTGATCAGTATGTTTCACCTGACCCTGTCTAACATAGTCTGATCAGTATGTTTCACCTGACCCTGACTAACATTGTCTGAACATTAAATTTCACCTGACTTTGACTAAACTTTGACTGAAAAGTATGTTTCACCTGACTTTGACTAACATAGTCTTCTGCTTCTTCTTCTTCGTACGCAGTCAGACAGTAACCATTATGTTTTCGAAAAAAGCGGCGGTCATCCTGAGGCTGTCGACACTGCCATAGAGCTTGTCTTGCAGTTCCACTGGTGATGGCCACATCTGCTCTCTCTGATCCTCGTATGTCGGGCAGTTCTGCAGCAGATGTTCAGCGGTCATTTTACCAGTACCGCAAGGGCATTTGTCGGTACCACCTATCTTCAATTTGTTGAATAGGTGGTACCTCAGTCTATTGTGGCCAGTGCGAAGTCTGAAGACAACGACCTGCTCTCTTCGGTTCAACTGGTAATAGGCATCGTTTTTGGTGTAACCAGTATGTTCGGTTTCCCATTTGGTCATGTATCTGGCTTTGAAAGCCGTTTTGACTCTTCGTACGTCATACTAGTATCTGTTTGTGGTAGTCTTGCACCTTCTTTTGCCAGTCTGTCTGCCTCCTCGTTGCCTTGGATGTTGCAGTGTGATGAGACCCACTACCCTTTTTGGTGCGGACTGCTGGCACAGTTTGCAGAGTGCTGCTCTTATGTCATTAAGCTCAGTGTTTTTCTGGCTTTTTAGCGCTGTGACTACGGCGAGAGCATCTGTGAGCAGGACTATATGGCTTTCATTTTCATTGTGTGTCACCATTTCTTCCACTGCCGCCCTCAGTGCCTCTGCCTCCGCTCTGAAATTGTTTGTGTACTTACCAGTAGCGAAGGACAGTGATATTTGTCTTCCATTTGGTAGGTTC
Source organism: Ariolimax columbianus (assembly GCA_036924085.1). Lineage (NCBI taxonomy): Eukaryota > Metazoa > Mollusca > Gastropoda > Stylommatophora > Arionidae > Ariolimax > Ariolimax columbianus. The sequence goes on along the minus strand of JAVGWX010000021.1, from coordinate 31,975,155 downwards.
AGGAATGCTCCTGCCCCTCCGTTCTGTGTAGTGTTTGTTACAGAACCGTCGGTGTATGCATGGGTCCAGTCCATGAGTGGGTAGCTTTTCGATATGAAGCTTAGGGTAGTATCTCTCCTTTCTTTTTCAGTCTGGCAGTTTTTGTTTCCAATACCTGGTATATTTTCTACCACCTCTGGAAATATATCCTGCCTCCAGGTAGGTTTTCGTACAGTAGTGATGGGTTTTGGTGTTGTTAGTGCGTTTATGGGATCTTCGTGCATCTTTGCTTTGGCTATTTCTGCAAAGTTTCTCCGCTTTAGTTTCCCATTTCCCAAATTGTTTTGACTAACATAGTCTAATCTGTATGTTTCACCTGACCCTGACTAACATTGTCTGATCAGTATATTTACTTGACCCTGACTAACATAATCCGATCAGTATGTTTACTAGACCCTGACTAAAAATAATCTGATCAGTATGTTTCACCTGACTCTACCTAACATAATCCGATCAGTATGTTTACTAGACCCTGACTAACATAGTCTGATCAGTATGTTTCACCTGACCTTGACTAAAATAATCCGATCAGTATGTTCACTAGGCCCTGACTAACATAATCTGATCAGTATGATTACTAGACCCTGAGTAACATAGTCTGATCAGTATGTTTCACCTGACTCTGACTAACATAATCCGATCAGTATGTTTCACCTGACCCTGACTAACATAATCTGATCAGTATGTTTCACCTGACCCTGACTAACATAGTCTGATCAGTATGTTTCACCTGACCCTGTCTAACATAGTCTGATCAGTATGTTTCGCCTGACCCTGACTAACATAGTCTGATCAGTATGTTTCACCTGACCCTGACTTACATTGTCTGAACATTAAATTTCACCTGACTTTGACTAAACTTTGACTGAAAAGTATGTTTCACCTGACTTTGACTAACATAGTCTAATATGTATGTTTCACCTGACCCTGACTAACATTGTATGATCAGTATATTTACTAGACCCTGACTAACATTGTCTGAACATTAAATTTCACCTGACTTTGACTAAACTTTGACTGAAAATTATGTTTCACCTGACTTTGACTAACATAGTCTAATCTGTATGTTTCACCTGACCCTGACTAACATTGTCTGATCAGTATATTTACTAGACCCTGACTAACATTGTCTGATCAGTATATTTACTAGACCCTGACTAACATTGTCTGATCAGCATGTTTACTAGACCCTGACTAACATAGTCTGATCAGTATGTTTCACCTGACCCTGACTAACATAGTCTGAACATTAAATTTCACCTGACCCTGACTAACATTGTCTGAACATTAAATTTCACCTGACTTTGACTAAACTTTCACTGAAAAGTATGTTTCACGACTTTGACTAACATAGTATGATCTGTATGTTTCACCTGATCCTGACTAACATAGTCAGAACAGTATGTTTCACCTGAACCTGACTAACATAGTCCGATCAGTATGTTTTACCTGGCCCTGGCTAACATAGTCTAGTCAGTATGTTTTACCTGGCCCTGGCTAACATAGTCTAGTCAGTATGTTTTACCTGGCCCTGGCTAACATAGTCTAGTCAGTATGTTTTACCTGGCCCTGGCTAACATAGTCTAGTCAGTATGTTTTACCTGGCCCTGGCTAACATAGTCTAGTCAGTATGTTTTACCTGGCCCTGGCTAACATAGTCTAGTCAGTATGTTTCACCTGACTGAGCGTTAGTTTCCTCTCACTCTTAAAGAAAGGCGAATTGGTTTAACGGGGATATCCACAAACCAAATTTGAAATCTCCAAATGATCGAAACAGAAATCAGACACATCACTTATTGATGAATGACAAATGAAGACATTCCCTACAAAATGTCAAATAATGAGAAGATGCAGACGTAGAATTGATCATTAGCTAGGAACAGACACAGTTTAGGTCAGAGCTACTTATATAAAAAACATCAACAAAGCATCAAAGCGAAAATGATATAATTAAACTGAAGGCCAGCCTACAAGAAACGCTTGGGAAAGGCAGTGGTTAAGAAACGTCATGTAACTAAAGCCAGAATGATATTAAACTGAAGGCCAGCCTACTAGAAACATCTGGCAGAGGCAGTAGTTAAGAAACGTCATCTTACTAATGAAGGATAGGCTGCAGCGGCCAGCGACCCATATCTGACTACTAGCGTCAGGGCCAGCGAACCAGAGCTGTCAAGATCCTTCTACACCTCCAAGTGGTGATCCTGGATAACAGGCTGCAGCAGGGCAGACTGGCTAAGGAGAAGGGATCGAAGAGGGAATGCTAACCCGGTACTAAAAAAAGATTGCTGAAGTCGGATGTGTTGGACTGAAAGGTGCAAATATTGCAGTCAAGCTGCAAACTACGACTCACCGTATTTCGTTCTCTGAACTACATTCTGCTACTTAAGCTCTTTTCAAGGTTTGGTAGTGGGAGATTGAGAACGAACGAATTCAAGCCAAGCCTAACTTATGAAGATTCGAATAAAATTCGAGCTGACAATCTGGACCATCATTTTAACAATATACAGATAAATTATAGACTCGACTAGGAAGTCTTCGCAGTGCAGAGTAGACATCAAGATAAAACTGCACAGAGTTGTGTATGCCCTATGCTTCTGTGCCGTGCAGGCTGTTGGATAGTAGCAGAAAACGAAATGTCCTGTTTGGGACTGATTCGTCTAGTTTTCTGGGCAGAACAATATCACCAATCAAAGGCTGCCTGTCTAGGTCAGATGTCATCCCAATGTCACGTTAGATCGACCATGTCCCAGGAAGAGACTTGGTGACATCATCAGAAGACCCATTGTATATGCCTCAGAATGTAATGTGAAATAGAGGCTGACCTAAGGCAACTTAACGAAGAACTATGAAGGTCAAAAGAAGACAATGTGCAAAAACCATATGAACTGCCGAAGACGGATGTGTCGGACCGAAAGTGTAAATATCGCAGTCAAGCTGTAAGCTAGCCACGCAACGCATTCAGTTCTCTGGACTACATCCAACTACTTACAAATCTCTGTTCGGGAATTGGTAGCAGGAGATTGAGAACGAACACAGAAGAAAAAGACCAGATGAAATAGAGGGTCTTTGTTCCTGCCCTTAAAGTAGCCACCAGGTATTACGGCCACTGGCCGCTTTGCCGGCGATTTACCAATGATTGAGAAGAAAGGCGTTTGCTACCATTAAAGATATGACCTGGTGTTGTGGTCGTCCCTGGCCGCTCAGCCAGTCATTAAATTACAGATTTGTAAAATGAAGTCAGTTTGTTGCTACCCTCGGAGACACCTCGAGGTGTGATGGCCCCTGTCTGTTTAGCGAGGCATTGTATTGTCAGAGTATCTTGGCTTGGCTTCGTTCGTTCTCAATCTCCCACAACCAAACCACGAGAGGGCTTAATTAACAGAATGAAGTCCAGAGAACGGAATGCGTTGTGTCGTAGTTTACAGCTTGACTGCGATATTTACACCTTTCGGTCCAACACATCCGATTTCAGCAAGCATTTTTTCTTTGATCTTTTCTCCTTAGTCAGTCTGCCCTGCTGCAGCAGTTATCCAGGATCGCCGCGTGGAGGCGTAGAAGGGTCTTGGCAGCTGTGGTTCGCTGGGTCTGACACTAGCAGTCAGCTATGGGTCGCTGACCCCTGCAGCTCATGCGCTGCTCAGCATCTTGATCCCGTCAGACTATCAAAGAACAAGATTACAGAATCTTTGCCTCCCATGCCCAAAGAGTCACCCGATAATAAGATGGCAATAAATAGTTACTTACTTGGAATAATTGCAATCCTGGTAATCAAATAAGCAAATTATGCCGAAAGCTACATTCAGCAAATTAGGCCTGCTGCCAGGTAGCCGAAAGCTACGTTCAGCAAATTATTCCTGCTGCCAGGTAGCTGAAAGCTACGTTCAGCAAAGTTTGGTTGCAGCGAGGAAGCCGAAAGCTACGCTCTTTATTTTTGTAATATTTACTTCCAGTAGCATACATAAACAGTTAAATGACAGTTTGCCTGACTAGACTACAGAAATGATAGTGTAGAAAACTAGTTAACGATGTTCGATAGCAGACAATGCCGTCGAAGATATAGTGTAATAAACTTCATTCGACAAAGTCTCAGACTTTTTATTAGTTATGGGTTTCCAGTTCATTTCCTGGTTGCCTCCCCTAACTTCAAGCCACAGCCCATTTACATCTGGGTAGACTGGACCGTATCGATCGAGACTGTAACAAGAACCCGGTACTTTGGCATCGAGACACAATCTGCTCTTGTTTAGTCACGTGAAACGTCATTACGGTGAATGCCCGCTTTTTTCATTGATTCATTTCGGTTATGAAAGATATACTGCTTGTATATTATATATAAATACATATAATTGTATCAAAAATAAGGTCATAAAAAGCCTACGTGTGTTTGATCATCATTCCGTCAGCGAAGGTCCCCTCTTTTAAACAGGTCAGTTTAGTTATATCAGTAATAGTTATCACCCAGGCCTAAAACTCTTTATAATTTCTGTCTAACGAGGGACAAGCGCTATTAGCAGGGAAATAATAGTTAAATGGGAAAATAAGTGAGAAACAAACGCGAAGAAGTGGCAGTAAAGTGGGAGTTTTACAGCAAATCTCATTGACAGGGTACTCGTTTGTACGGTGTCAAGCTAACATTTCACCCCCGTGAAAACGTTCCCACATTTGCTAAACAACCAGCCATTGACTCGCTATTTTCTGCTCCACTCGCGCCTTCACGAGAAAGAGGCGGAGCACCGCCAGCCGTCATCGCCGCTCCCACGCCTTCCTGAGCTGTGATTGGTCGTTCGTTCGCGCAACAAAAGTTTCTATAGGCTAATCCTTCTGTGAGTGACACAATCGGTTGACGACTGTGAAATGAAAGGAAGAAAATGAATAGAAGGGGAATTTTCAGCGCAACCTGTTTTAAAGAGACTACCAGTGAGAGCTGAATTATATATCTCGATCTGTAAGTCGATAAGATGCTGGTCGTCACAGCGCCGAGTCACAACATCCAACCCCTGCCTACCCAATCGTGTGGATGATACGAAAGGTGCAACCGAACAACACAAAGATTCATACTGATTGTATTCTTAACATTTCAAGCCTGAGTGTTCCGGGGGATAGTTATCTAACGACCAGCGACAACTTCACCTGCTCAAATCTTCCCAGCTTTCGTGAACAATCGGAGTTTGACAATTTACAGCATCTATCTCGATATTTTTTGGAAATTTTGTCACCGCTTTGGAGAAATAAACAATTCAGTGCTGTCTATTTGAGCGAAAAATGCTGGTACTCTCAAAACGCTGAAGTTTAGTTGTTTGAAAGAACATAGGGCCTACATTAGATGCCTTTTTCAAGCAGTGAAACATTGTTACCTGATATAAAAAATGACTGCGTGTGTCGCTTAACATAATTTCTTAGAAATCTTAATAATTTATGTAGGAAGATTGTAATAATTGTGAAAAGTAGAGTTTGAACAAGTGAAAAGTGATTGACATAAGTGGTTAGGGGACTTCTTGAAGACTTGTCCAGGTCTAGAACTACTAAGACCTGATCCAGGGATGTTCAGCCGGTGAAAACAGGACGTTTGTCTATCCATCTGGAGGTTATCTGGACTAAACGCCGGTAAGGAACTTTAAGGATGTCTAGTCCTATGTCATGTCATCATTCATCATACTTGATGGCATCTTTAATGTTTTTTTGTCATGTTTTGCGCCATGTTCAATCAATGGTTTGCTTTATCATATATAATGTAATATTTTATGACATGTTTTAAATGTCATGTTTTATATATCACGTTCTTATATATACTTGTTCTTATTTGATGTCATGTTCGTTTTCTTAATGCTTGGTTTGTCTTCTAATTTGTAAAATATCCACATACCCACACGATTATAGTGTTGCTATTGTAAATAATCTCGTCTTTATGATCACACCCCTCGTGCTGGTCTCTGGGCACCATTAATAGCCGGCACAAAATAGGTCAACACCCTAGGTGGAAATAATATAGTTACTCTTCGACTTCACTCACTGAAACATCTATACAAGGCAAACTAAACATGGTAGTGCATGGAGCTTGCATGTTATGTGAGAAACATTAGACTAGCTATTACCATTACGTCTATCAATAATATTCTTTCTTTAAAATAGTCCTGACTTCGCTATTAAAAATAATCCTATCTATTTTGTCAATGATTCAAACTTTTTTGTTTGTGTTGCCAATAATCATTGAAAATATTCACACATATGTTATCTTTACATATAGACATTTAATCATAACTTCGTGTTCCATATACAGTTAATGATAACGCTCAACGTTATGTTAGAATAATAATTCTTAAAAAAGTAGCTTCTGAACTGTAATACTCCATACTAGCTAAATTATTTATTACATAACATAAATGTCAGTATAAATTTACAGTGGGTGGTGAGGAAATAGATCAGGTCACACATTTTGAATATCTGGGCTCCAGAATTGACAAATATGGCGACTGCTCGAAAGAAATCAGAAGAAGACTAGGCAATGCATAGACTGAACAGCCTGAAGAAATTATGGCAGGGCACCAACAAAATGATAAAAGTACAAGTCTCGAGAGCCTGTGTTTTTCCTGTGGCAGCTTATGGCTGCGAATCATGGACGATTATCAAAACTTTTAGACAAAGAATCGAATCTTTAGAGTCAAAATGTTACAGAAAGATCCTCAGAATATCCTGGACAGAGAAAAACACAAATGTAGACATTCGGCAAGAGTTGAGCATAGAGGAGAACTGGTTTATCAATTCCATTATGGCTAGAAAATGCAAACACTTTGGTCACATCAAGAGACACAACGGTCTTGAGAGAACAGTGATGGAAGGTATGGTGCCAGGCAAAAGAGGAAGGGGTAGACCAAGAAGACGATGGCACCAAGATATCCAGGAATGTCTGAGTATGACTGTGGCGGAGGCTGGAGATCTGGCACGGGAACGAGTTTCTTTCAGACAGACTGTGATGGGAGCGACGTTCTACAGAGGACATGCTACATGATGATGAAGATGACATAACATAAACGTTGATACATTTTTTTGCAGTAGTGAATTATCCTTTTTTTAGGGGTGCGAATGGCTTGGGTTCTGTTCGTTCGTTCTCAATCTCCCGCTACCAAACCATGAACAGGTTTAAGTAGCAGAATGTAGGCCAGAGAACGGAATGCGTTGTGTCGTAGTTTACAGCTTGACTGCGATATTTGCACCTTTCGGTCCAACACATCCGACTTCAGCAAGCATTTTTTAGTACCGGGTTAGCATTCCCTCTTCAATCCCTTCTCCTTGGCCAGTCTGCCCTGCTGCAGCCTGTTATCCAGGATCACCGCGTGGAGGTGTAGAAAGGTCTTGGCAGCTCTGGTTCGCTGGCCCTGACGCTAGCAGTCAGCTATGGGTCGCTGACCACTGCAGCTCATGCGCTGCTCAGCGTCTTGATCCCTAGGTGTGCGAATGACCTTCACGAATATCTTAAGGTAAGATTCTTAACCGCAATAAATCTGTACATAATCCGTTATATTATCGTATGAAGCAATTTTCATTATTGCGTTATAACATGGTAAGAATCCTTACTTTGTTATGTCCTGTTTAAAAATCTTTCATGTTTTAAATCACGCAGCAAAAACTGTAGGTGTAACGTCTTCACAATAGTTTTTGCAACATTCTATTCTGTAGTAATAATCCTTACTACATTAACTCAATGGGTAATAATCCTTACTACATTAACTCAATGGGTAATAATTCTTACTACATTAATTCACAGTTATAATTCTTACTATATTAATTCACAGAGTAATAATTCTTACTACATTAATTCACAGTTATAATTCTTACTACATTAATTCACAGAGTAATAATTCTTACTATATTAATTCACAGAGTAATAATTCTTACTATATTAATTCACAGAGTAATAATCCTGGCTACCTTGAATCACTTAAAATAGTCCTTACTAAATGAACTCACTGAGTAATAATGTTTGCTATATTAACTCAGGAAGTAATAATCCTTGCTCTGTTTACTTAGCAATAATCTTTACTACATTATCTCGCATAATAATATACCTTACTATATCAACAAAAATAATAATGACCCTTACTACATTACCTGCTATAGTAATAATCATTGCTCCATTATTTTGCGTAGTAATAATCCTTACTACATTAGCTTATTTCACAATAGTCCTATTACATTACCTCATGTAGCAATAATCTTTCCTACATTAGCTTATTTCACAATAGTCCTATTACATTACCTCATGTAGCAATAATCTTTCCTACATTAGCTTATTTCACAATAGTCCTATTACATTACCTCATGTAGCCATAATGTTTCCTACATTAGCTTATTTCACAATAGTCCTATTACATTACCTCATGTAGCAATAATGTTTCCTACATTAGCTTATTTCACAATAGTCCTATTACATTACCTCATGTAGCAATAATCTTTCCTACATTAGCTTATTTCACAATAGTCCTATTACATTACCTCATGTAGCAATAATCTTTCCTACATTAGCTTATTTCCCAATAGTCCTATTACATTACCTCATGTAGCAATAATCTTTCCTACATTAGCTTATTTCACAATAGTCCTATTACATTACCTCCTGTAGCAATAATCTTTCCTACATTATAATATATAACATTATTTGCAGCTTCATTGTCTTAGTAAGAATCTTCGCTGAAATAATGAAGCATTGATAACTTGTTGAATCAACTAGTCCATGTTTTATTTATATTTTATTTGAGCCGTCTCGGCAAATGGGTGAGTACATTCATAGGGTTTTCTCATTACCAACAAAATATTTTTTAAAGCCGAATCAAAGGGAACTATAAATAGAAAAGATATGAACAATCAAAGCCACATGGCCAAATAAAATCAAAGCCAGGCCTAAAGGAATTATTGGGAAAAAAATATTAGAAAAATTGAAACAGAAAAAGACATAGGGGTTATAATTGGAAATGGATGTAAGGTGAGTGAGCTGGTCCAGGTAGCAGTAGGAAAAGTAAAATGCAGTGTTAGGCTGTGGAAGACGAATGTGTCGGACCGAAAGGTGCAAATATCACAGTCAAGCTGTATACTAGCGACACAACGCATTCCGTTCACCTGACTACATCCTGCTATTTGTAAAGCCATGGCCAGTGCTTGGTAGTGGGAGATTGAGAACGAACGCAGAAGAAGAAGAAGAAGCAGCAGCAATGTTAGGTAGGATACAGAGAAATATTAAAGCATGGAAGTGATAGTCAGACTATATAAAGCATTAGTTAGAACTATATTGGAGTACTGTGTTCAGATGTAGAGTCATTATCGTAAAGAGGATAGCTAGATTGGAGTTCTGTGTTCATGTGTAAAGTAGATGGAATATAAACATGCTGTAAATGATACAAAGACGCGGGGCAAAACTGATAGCAGAATTCAAGAATTACAGTTATGTAGAAAGACTCGGAAAAACCGGCCTACAGTGACTAGAAAAGAGAAGAATTCGAGATGATTTAATACAGGTTTATAAGATAATCAAAAGAAGGGATAAATTATACTATAACAAGTTTTTTCGGGCAGATGAGGCTCGAAAGCCTAGGAAAGCAGCTCATATAGGAAAAGTACAACTCTTGTTTTCAAACCATCTGAAGCCTTGCAGATAAGATATTGTCGGGTTTTGTCAGGTATGGCTGTGCAACCTGTTGTGTAACTCTGAAAGTTGGTCAGCGGCTACCAAACCTGACAACCGACGATGTGCGAAGGAGAACACGGTAGAAGAAACAATGCCTTATCCTAGAGCGAGGAAAGGTACCTCAGCTGAGTGTTGTGGCAGGGCAGACCAGGCCCTTAGCCTTGGTTGGCGGTTGGTCTAGAAGTGAAGCCCCGACAGGCGAACAGATAGAGCATTGCTCTGCTGATCCGGCAGCTTGCCTTATTCCAAATTTATTGGTATCACCTTTCCCTTGGAGCAAACAAGGCAGAACGAGAGAGGGACCATACTGCATGGGCAACACATGGTCTCTATACTTCTACCCGGGCTTTGTGCTTAAAGCACAACTACTATCATCTGACAAGACGAAAAGTGCCAATGAACAAGTTTTTTTCTAAATACAGCCACCTACAAGAACAAGAGGGCACAGATACACATTAATTAAAGAACGGTCCAGGCTAGATACCAGGAAATAGTTTTTTTAGTCAAAGACAGGTGAATGCCTATAATGCATTGCTACAGAAAATATTGAAGGCATGGCCAATTTATGCAATTAAGAATAGATTGGATGAGCATAGGCATTATTAGATTAGGTGAATGTAAAAGAAACTGGTTGTATTCAAAATCTGCAGATTCTTCTAAACAAGTAAAAAAAACATTAAGTTTAAAACAAAAAATCTCAAACCATTTATAAGTCTCACGAAATGCATGCAGGTCGAATTAAAATGGCTCTCAGGTTTAGTATCGCGTCGCTGTTATGGGTACAACGTTTGAGTACTATAATTAATCTTCCGCCCAAACGATAGGTAAAGGTATTTGTACATGTCTGTACGCTGGGTCAACGTACAGTGCAGGGCTTTTTTCAGGTGATTTTCGGTAGTGCTCTATGTGTGTGTGTGTGTGAATGACAAACTAGAGAAAGTATCATTTGAATCCGTCATTCTGATGTTGATATTTTCAAAGCTTCCGTCATCTGAGACACACTGACATTGTTCTGTCAGGGGTGACAATCAGTGTAGTATAACTCCCTCAGGGCAGACAACTCTCCAACTCTTGACATCACGACATGCCTCCCCACCAGCATTCACACACACCAAAAACCTGCTGAGTGTGGAGTAGCCTGGGAATGAAAGAAGGTTCTAGAAACAACACCACCAAATATGATGCCATTCTAAAAGTATCATTCGCAGCGAGTATAAAATAAAACTGGATCAATTAACAGTCCGGACCCAATCCACCAGCAAACTGATATTTTCCGCCTCAGAATGGGCCACTGCAGAATACTGGGCCACCTTTATCGGCTCAAAATCTCCAAAAAAAATGAATGTCCTTGTGGGACTGGATTCCAGACTCCTGAACACGTACTTCAAGAATGCCAGACCCACGTCCTTGTGGAACTGGATTCCAGACTCCTGAACACGTACTTCAAGAATGACAGGCCCATGTCCTTGTGGAACTGGATTCCAGACTCCTAAACACGTACTTCAAGAATGCCAGGCCCACGTACTTGTGGAACTGGATTCCAGACTCCTGAACACGTACTTCAAGAATGACAGGCCCACGTCCTTATGGAACTGGATTCCAGACTCCTGAACACGTACTTCAAGAATGCCAGGCCCACGTCCTTGTGGAACTGGATTCCAGACTCCTAAACACGTACTTCAAGAATGCCAGGCCCACGTCCTTGTGGAACTGGATTCCAGACTCCTGAACACGTACTTCAAGAATGCCAGGCCCACGTCCTTGTGGAACTGGATTCCAGACTCCTGAACACGTACTTCAAGAATGCCAGGCCCACGAAGAACTAAGATGCCAGACCTGGCCAGATGTAGCAGAACAGAGGAAAAGGCTATGGAGTCCTCGCTCAGACATGGGAGGGACTTTGGACTGAGGATTTAGATTGATCAGAAAGCCCGAACGCAAAAGAAGATAACATTCAATATAAGTGGATAAATAATTGTCCTTCGTGTGTTGCCCCTTCTTCATCTCAACCATAAGGGCAGAAGACTGTACACTCTTGTTTTCGTTGTACCATACGTAGGGGAATTACTTCTAGAACTTTCTTTCAAACCCGATTAAGGGATCAAGATGCTGAGCAACGCATGAGCTGCAGTGGTCAGCGACCCATAGCTGACTGCTAGCGTCAGGGTCAGGGAACCAATCTGCCAAGATCCTTCTACACCTCCACTTGGTGATCCTGGATAACAGGCTGCAGCAGGGCAGACTGGCTAAGGAAAAGGGGTCGAAGAGGGAATTCTAACCCGGTACTCAAAAATACTTGCTGAAATCGGATGTGCTGGGTCGAAAAGTGCAAATATCACACAAGCTGTAAACTACGACACAACGCATTCCGTTCTCTGGACTACATTTTGCTAGTTAGGCCTGTGTCAGGTTTTGGTAGTGGGAGATTGAGAACGAACGAAGCCAAGCCAAGCCAAACCTAGTTAAAGAAATTAGTTGGATGTGCATAATAATGTAGAACCTTCTACCCTTCAGGGATTTCATTATGTGACAAGCCTCTCTAACCCTTTCACTTCCAAAGACTTTGTCGCCTTAAGCAATGCCAGCAAAATGAGATCACGTTTTCGTTAGCCAGTAATAATTATTTATCAGACGTCACCCAGCCTCGCCACTCCAACAGGTGTCGCTGTGAACAGTTGTGTCCAGGTGTGTCACTCAAGGGAGTTGTGTCTTCTTACGAGCAAGAAAGACAACACGTAGCAGCTGACCCAGCTATGCTTGTCCGTCAATAAAAGCGAATTGGGTCTCTGACTGTTTCTCGTCAGCTCTGTCAAAATATTCACAATGGTCAATTATGGAGAACTTTTGAGCAGAATTTATTGTGGAGAGCCATCTCAGACCGATTTATTGCCCAATCGCTGGCCATTCTTGTTGATACGGAGACTTAAATCGGCCACCATCATCTGCGCTTATATAATCATATAATACTTTGCTGATTACGTCATTTGTTGACATAGTTACCCCGTTAAGTTTATTCATCATGTTGACATTGTTGAGGTACATATCCTGTTAATGTCCGCGTGGATTCACGATGAAAGAATTACTGGTTCAACATTTATCTCACGAGTGGTACCTAGGTAGGAGAGAAGGCGTCCACTGAAACCATCAAAGGCGTTTCGCAAACTCAATTAAAGAGATGTGCTAAGGGCTAGCAGCATCTCCTTGTAAAACATTTCCACATACGTGACAACAGCAGTTGGATGTTCCATTTAAGGGTGGGGTAGCATGCTTTATATGGAGAACAGTGGACAGAAGCAGAGCAAGAAGTGACTCTTTGGGACAAAGGAGGAGCGATGAACAGGGACATACGTTAACATCTCAAATAAACTGTTTGGTCATTCCTCAACTTACTTAGTTGCTCATATACTACTCTGAGGTGTAGAGCCTTCTACTTTACTTAGTCACTTCCATACTTCCCTGAGGTGTAGAGTCTTCTACCTTATTTACTTAGTCACCCCTTTTCTAGCATGAGGTGTAGAATCTTCATCCTCAATTACTTAGCCCTTTCTCCTCCACCCTGAAGTGTAGAGCCTTCTTCCCTATTTACTTAGTCACTCCTCTTCTACCTTGAGGTATAGAGGTTTGCCAGTGAAATTGCCAGATAGCTCTATCCGTCTTCCTTCAAGTGGGCTAGTTCCAGTCCAATCCTCCGTCTCCGATGGACTGTCGTATCATGTCCTCCCAGCGAACTTTTGGATGTCCTCGGGGTCTGGATGTCTTGCTCTTGGTCTCCCATGGACTGTCGAATGATGTCCTCCCAGGGTACTTTTGGATCCCCTCGGGGTCTGAATCCCTGGTTTTTCACATGAATGCTGTGGTATTTGGCTCTCTCTAACATTCTACAGAAGTGGCCAAACCATCGCAGTTGAGACCTTCACTGGGTGCTGCTTCAGGATCTAGACGTAATGTCTGGTTACGGATCTTGTCCCTTCTTACCACATGGACCATCTTTCTCAAGTACCTCGGTGAAGCGTCCGTTTCACAATCTCAACGCACCTGGTTCGAATCACGCTCGTGTTCAGTTTAGCAGACATAGTTCTTTTTCGCTCCTCCACGTACTGAAAGTAATGGCAACCTACGGTAATGCACACTTGCCAAGAAACTTATAACAGCCAAATAGGTGGCGGTTGTAAGAACCTACGTTCTGCAAAGAACATGTGACTTACTTTAAAAAAAAGTGATTGCCTATAAATCAAGATGCATGACTTGCAGCGGTCAGCGACCCAGAGCTGTAAAGATCCTACTACACCACCACATGGTGAATCTAGATAGCAGGCTGCAACAGAGTAGACTGGCCAAGGAGAAAGGATCGAAGAGTGTTGACTAACCCAGTACCCAAAAATGTCTGCTAAAGTCGAATGTCTCGGACCGAAAGGTGCAAATATCGCAGTAAAGCTGTAAACTACGACACAACGCATTCCATTCTCCGGACAACATCCTGCTACTTGCAAAGCCCTTTTCTGGGCTTGGTAACGGGAGTGAGAGAACAAAAGAAGAAGAAGATGAAAATATCAGGACAGGTACATATGTGGGCCGTCATACATCCATATTTGTTTTTTCTTTATTCGCATTTCCTAAGGAATCCTTTGTATATTTCATGTAAACGTCTGCCCATTGCTGTCTCTCGTTCGGCTAACTCTTCTTTGATGGATCTAATCTGCTCACCTAGTTAAACAACGTACAGGGGCGCAGTACTCTTTCGTGTGATATAGACGTTTCTGACATGTCTAGCCCATATGTCTTAATCGTTGATGCCCCCCCCCCCCCCCTCTCTGCATTGCGTTATAGGCTCGAGATGGGAGCACATGTGGAAGATATTTGTATCATTTTGAGATGTGGTGTTACCGAAAGATGGAAAGAGCGAGCTGGACTGAGAAGAAATAAAATGGAAAGGCATTATGGGAGAAGAGAAAGGCGGAGATTTGAGAAGAGAAAGGCGGAGTTTGGAGAAGAGAGAGGTGGAGATGGGAGGAGAGAGAAAGTTGATACGAAAGATAAAATGAAATCGACTTGGCTGGTTGTAACATAATCTACGGAGAGAGAGCCCAGTCCAAATGGTATTGGAGGACATAATGTTGGAACATAATCTACGGAGAGAGAGCCCAGTCCAAAAGGTCCTGGAGGACATTATGCAGGGAAAGAGAGGGATTGTCTTCTTCTTCTTCTTCTGCGTACACAGTCAGACAGTAACCATTATTTTCTCGAAAAAAGCGGCGGTCATCCTGAGACTCTCGCCACTACCATAGAGCTTGTCTTGCAGTTCCACTGGCAATGGCCACATCTGCTCTCTCTGATCCTCGTATGTCGGGCAGTTCTGCAGCAGATGTTCAGTGGTCATTTTACCAGTACCGCACGGGCATTCGTCGGTACACCCTATCTTCAATTTGTTGAAGAGGTGGTACCTCAGTCTGTTGTGGCCAGTGCGAAGTCTGAAGACAACGACCTGCTCTCTTCGGTTCAACTGGTAATAGGCATCGTTTTTGGTGTAACCAGTATGTTCGGTTTCCCATTTGGACATGTACCTGGCTTTGATAAGCCGTTTTGACTCTTCGTACGTCATACTGGTATCTATTTGTGGTAGCCTTGCACCTTCTTTTGCCAGTCTGTCTGCCTCCTCGTTGCCTTGGATGTTGCAGTGTGACGGAACCCACTGTACCACTACACTTTTTGGTGCGGACTGTTGGCACAGTTTGCAGAGTGCTGCTCTTAAGTCATTAAGCTCAGTGTTTTTCTGGCTTTTTAGCGCTGTGACTACTTCGAGAGCATCTGTCAGCAGGACTATATGGCTCTCATTTTCACTGTGTGTTACCATTTCTTCCACTGCCGCCCTCAGTGCCTCTGCCTCTGCTCTGAAATTGCTCGTGTACTTACCAGTAGCGAATGACAGTGTTATTTTTCTGCCATTTGGTAGGTTCAAGAATGCTCCTGCCCCTCCGTTCTGTGTAGTGTTTGTTACAGAACCGTCGGTGTATGCATGGGTCCAGTCCATGCTTTGGTAGCTTTTCGTTATGAAGCTTAGGGTAGTGTCTCTCCTTTCTTTTTCACTCAGGCAGTTTTTGTTTGCAATACCTGGTATATTTTCTACCACCTCTGGAAATATATCCTGCTTCCAAGTAGGTTTTCGTACAGTAGTGATGGGTTTTGGTGTTGTTAGTGCGTTTATGGGATCTTCGTGCATCTTTGCTTTGGCTATTTCTGCAAAGTTTCTCCGCTTTAGTTTCCCGTTTCCCAAATTGTTTAGTCTCTGGTACATTGGATGGTCCGTCAGTCTTCGGAGTTTCTCTGACTGCAGCTGGGCTCTGCAGTCTCTTCTATCGGTCATGGATTGCAGTTTTGTAATCTTTTCAAGTTCTACAATTGGCGTTGACTTCATGCCACCTGTTATAATTCTCATGGCTTGGTTTTGAAGTTTGTTAACTTTATCGAAGTTCGCCTTCGCTGCTGTTGTCCATGCCGCAATGCCATACTCGAGAACTGGTCTCACTCT
This sequence comes from Ariolimax columbianus, assembly GCA_036924085.1. NCBI lineage: Eukaryota > Metazoa > Mollusca > Gastropoda > Stylommatophora > Arionidae > Ariolimax > Ariolimax columbianus. The sequence goes on along the minus strand of JAVGWX010000021.1, from coordinate 31,958,914 downwards.
TCCAGTGTACAGTTTCTTTAGTATGCCTTCGTCTGCTCCCCAGCTTGTGCCAGCAAGCTTCCTCATGATCGCCATTCTTTCTCTGGCTTTCATTCGGTTTCTCTCAATCTGACTTTTCCATGTCATGCGCCGATCAAATGTGACTCCCAGATAGGTTGGGTTGTCGTTTGGCTGCAGGATTTTGCCATTTAGGCTTAATTTGGTACTTTGGGGTTTTAATGAGAGCGAGAATATTGTGCACGTGGTTTTCTCCTCGTTTATTTTGACCAGCCATGAGTTCGCCCACTCTTCCAGCGATGTTAGGGCCGTTTGCATCCGATTTCTTGCTATGGTGAGATTCTTTTCAGAGGTCCACATAGCCAGATCGTCTGCAAACATTGAGCTATGGACTCTTCTTGGTATATTCTCTGTAATATCGTTTATATATACCAGGAAGAGTGTGGGTGACAATACTCCCCCTTGGGGTACTCCCTGCTCGAGTGTCACCTTTTTGCTCATCTGCCCTTGTACTTGGACTCTGGCCGTTCTTTGTTTGAGGTAGTGGTTGATCCACTTGTACATCTTCCCACAGACATCACTTCTTAGCTTGAGAGAGGGATTGGAAGACCTAGAAATACATTTTTTGTTTCAAGCCTGCTGATATATGGCTGTGAAGATGTATGCTCAGCTGAAGACGGCTGCAGAAAATAGTCAGAAATAGAAGGACAAAATCCATGAGCTTGTTGACCAGTTCTAGGACTGAATGGCTTGATGATGATCTAAACTGTTCAATTCTTTGCTTGTACACCTTATATATTAATCTGTACTCTCTTTCTCTCTCTCTCTCTCCCACTCTCTATGTGCAAGTCATACATTATATCCTATCTCTCTCTCTCTATCTGTATATTAATGTATACTCTCTTTCTCTCTGTATATTAATGTATACTCTCTCTCTCTATATATATTAATGTATACTCTCTCTCTCTGTATATTAATGTATACTCTCTGTATATTAATGTATACTCTCTCTCTCTGTATATTAATGTATACTCTCTCTGTATATTTATGTATACTCTCTCTCTCTGCATATTAATGTATGCTCTCTCTCTCTCTCTCTGTATATTAATGTATACTCTCTGTATATTTATGTATACTATCTCTCTGTATATTGATGTAAACTCTCTCTGGGAATTTGTTCGTTTCCTACTTGTTTCCACGTATATCATGTTGATGAGAAATCCTTCTCTTTGTCTACCGAAGTACTCGTATCGATGAATGGCCTAACATTTTGATAGTAGTCTAACAGAGTTTTAATCAACAACCTAACAACATGTAAACGAGCAATCTAACAACATATAAACGAGTTACCTAACAACATGTAAACGAGTTACCTAACAACATATAAACGAGTTACCTAACAACATGTAAACGAACAATCTAACAACATATAAACGATAAATCTAACAACATATAAATGAGTGACCTAACAACATATAAACGAGCAATCTAACAACATATAAACGAGTGACCTAACAACATATAAACGAGCAATCTAACAACATATAAACGAGTCACCTAACAACATATAAACGAGCAATCTAACAACATATAAACAAGTATCCTAACACCCCAAACAAATGAGCTACTTAACAAAGCCTGACAATTAGCCCTCACACCTCTAAAATAATGTGAAGTCAAAGACTAATACAATTGACCAGCGCCACAGAAACCCATTTTAAGCAAGACTTGATGGCCGTCACACAAATTTTGTTGGACGCAGAGAACCCCAAGTCTTTATAACAAAAGCTTATCATTCCTGTGGACGATTCCCTTCTCGTGTCGCACTTTCTGTCTTCCACCGTCTCCCTTTCACGGATTGTCCAGGAATGTGACAGGACAAACCGAAGAAAGTCTCCATATGTTCGCTTCCGTTGATGCAATATTGATCTAGTTCGGTTTCCAGCAGTCCGCACCAAAAAGGGTAGTGGTACAGTGGGTCCCATCACACTGCAACATCCAAGGCAACGAGGAGGCAGACAGACTGGCAAAAGAAGGTGCAAGACTACCACAAACAGATACTAGTATGACGTACGAAGAGTCAAAACGGCTTATCAAAGCCAGATACATGACCAAATGGGAAACCGAACACACTGGTTACCCCAAAAACGATGCCTATTACCAGCTGAACAGAAGAGAGCAGGTCGTTGTCTTCAGACTTCGCACTGGCCACAATAGACTGAGGTACCACCTATTCAACAAATTGAAGATAGGTGGTACCGACGAATGCCCGTGCGGTACCGGTAAAATGACCGCTGAACATCTGCTGCAGAACTGCCCGACATACGAGGATCAGAGAGAGCAGATGTGGACATCACCAGTGGAACTGCAAGACAAGCTCTATGGCAGTGGCGACAGCCTCAGGATGACCGCCGCTTTTTTTTCGAAAAAATAATGGTTACTGTCTGACTGCGTACGAAGAAGAAGAAGAAGAAGAAGATCTAGTTCGGTTTGATGTTAGTAATTATGAGACTATGTGAATAGGCACAGGACTGGCTGGGTGTGTTTGCGGGGTGCCCCTGGACCCGTGGACAGCTATAGAGACCTTTCCTGGCAATTGTTGGCTAAGGACTAGACGCGAGATCGTAATTCGACATGGATGCAACCAAGGCGAACAAATTAATCCGTGCTAGATTGGAAGCAGGGATTGAGGGTTGAACAATATATCTTTGAAAATATACATGTGATTGTATAATTGTAAGGCATTTATTAATCATCATCATTTGGTTGGTCAGTTCTATTCTAAGACTGGTTGTAAGGTTGTCTGGGCATGTCTCTCCGTTTGGTCCTTTCCTCTGGTTGATCAGTCCTAAGACTGGTTGTAAGGTTGTTTCAGCATATCTCTCCATTGTGCCCTATCCACTGCAGCTCTCTTCATTTCAGGATGTCTTCGTACTTTGTTGTCTGTGCATGCCTGAGATGTAAAAGTGAGTCTTGGTCACCCTCTCTCACATTCCTCCTGGATCTAGCCCTCTAGTATCTTCTGTAGAAGACCTCCCTGTCACATATTGTGTCCTAGCCAACACAATCTTCGTGTTTTTATTGTTTTCAAAGTATCGTTGTGCACCTACCTCAGCGTGAACATTGTTCTTTTTGCTGTACTTCTTGCCCAACTCACTCGTTCCATTCTACAGTAGCACATCATTTCAAACGCTTCCAAGCGTTGTTATTACTTCTTTGCCAGACCCTCAACCTCATACAGTGCAATTGGTTATATTTGAGTAGTGATTATTCTTCTCCTTAGTCCTATCCTGATATTCTTGAGCTGAACAATTTGTTTTTCTCTTATTTTTAGTCATTGCAATCCTCGTCCTAATTTCAGTCTTATCTATTAATAAGTGGGAGAAGGGTAGCGCAGTGGTTAGCGCGCTGGCTTCGCATCTGAGTGGTCCTGGGTTCATTCCCCAGTTGAGGCATAATGTTTTTCAGACCGCAATGGCTCCCGGGTCGACCAAGCCTTAAATGGGTACCGGTTCAGTCCGGGAAGTAAAAGCGTCGAGGGAGAGGAGATGGCTACGCCTTCATATATAGGCGAGCCGTTGAAATGTGAGATCGCTAACACCTCACACCCCAACGGCAGTAATGCTATGGGTTACTTTACTTTACTTTACTATTAATAAGTACAAAATATTGTAAAATTCGTTGCCAGTGAGTCGAATATCTAAACGTTAATACTCTTGTAAACTTAGTATTTCTTTACAATGAAATGTATGTGCAAACTATAGCATTAGTAGTAACACAAATAACACCTCACAAATCAATCAAGTGACACAATCCTCCGCTAATTCCAGTGGTTGTTAATTATGCAAATCAAAGCTAAAATATAAATTAAGACACTCTGCAGCTGTTGAAAGACCTTTTCAAACGCTGAGTCCGTAAGATGTAGTTATCCCTAAATCCGAAGCCAGCATAGCCTAGAATTTAACATTTGACAGTAAATCTTTGTCTACAGCAAACAAATACATTCTATAGTCGCCATTCATTGTATTGTTGTACCGAATTATACCGTACTTTTATATAAATGCACACACGAAGTTATCAAAAGCTAAATGCCACTCCATGGACCACGTGTTTGTTGAACTAAAGCCACCTTTTGTTATATGCGCACAAAGGCTTTTCTTCGATAGTGATTATGCTTTGTTTTTCTAGGGATTGGAGTTAAAAGTCTTTGCTAACAAAAGGTCACTCCAGAAATAGATCAAGAACAATATCCGTAGTTCTATTGGGCTTCAGCATAATAGAGTTTGAGAAGTAGAGTTCTCGCTTCTGTGACACGTTCATTTCTGGTTTCTGCATAGGGCGGGAAGGAGAGCCATTGGAGCCTCCAGCACTATTATCTAGAGTCCACAAGAGCTAATCGCTCAAGGGAGTTGATTAGTAACGAAAGGTAAAATATTAGAGTTGTTAGTGAGCTGCAAAAGTGCCGGGTTCGATTCCTCAGTATTAGCACGTTTTAGTCTACTTAGCAGTAAATGTGTACTTTCTAGCTATTACTGAAGGGAAGATAGAAAGAAAGGGAACTGGTCACTCCACATACAAAATAAGCACGGATCTCGTACAATGAAGTTTCTTTGCACTAAATCCCTGACGGCAGTGTCTGTTATGAGACTAGTGATCCCAACTTCCACATATCTCCAACTGATTTACCCCGTTATGGATATATTGGCTGTTAAACATTTCTTACAATGCCCTCAATCAATCAATGCCTGTGGCTTCTTTCGGGGCATATCCATTGACAACCCTCATCAAGCAACTTCAATCTTGATCTGCCCTTTCTGCCTTTCTACACGTGAGATCCAGGGACCGAAGTCAATTTGATCAGTCTCTTCTCCAAGTGTGTCTTGGTCTACCTCTCTTCCTCAAGTCAGGGCGGCCCTTTCTATTCACGTTAGATGAGGCTTTCCGTATCCTACCCAATCTCACTTCCTACGTTTGATTTGTCCCTTCCATGATTGTTGTTCACTCCTTTCCCATAGGTCTACATCCATCACTTTGCCTCGCCAATCTATACCCATTATCCTCCATAAACATTTATTGACGAACGACTGAAGTTTCCTCTGTGTTTCCTTTGCCCATCTCAGAGTTTCTGCCCCCGTCAATAGAACTGACATGCCATTGGAATGAAACAATCTTATCTTGGTATAAATCTTTAATTCCCTGGATGTCCATGTATTATTGAGTACTTACAAGAAAGCTGGTATATTGAGCTCAAAAACTGTCATACATACAACTTGTCATACATAGACTATACATACAATTTATCATACATAGACTATACATACAATTTATCATTAATAGACTATACATACAATTTATCATACATAGACTATACATAACATTTTCTCTATACCAAGTTTTCCTCAATTAGCCTGCAATTCATGCTGGTAATTTTACATTGCAAGAATAAATATATCTCCGCAGACGTGCACGCGATTCCGGAGTGAAGGAGTTAATCGTGAACATGGCTAGCTCATTGTGTTCGTGAGATAGGTAGTAGCGGTTTGAATCGATAAGGGCCATAATAAAAGCATACTAGCAACACATGGGTTCCCTATCATCATAACATGAAACATGCAAATGTCAAGTTTAAACCAATTGAATGACAGGTAAAATAATAATAATAATAATAGTAATTATAATAGTAACAAAAATAGTAATAATAATAATATAAATAATAGTAATAGATATAATAGTAATAATAATAATAGAAATAATAATAGTAATAGTTATAATAATAATAATAATAATAATAGAAATAATAATAAAAATAGTACGCCGGTTTGGTACCAACGTCATTGAATGTTTTAGACCACTGTGACCTCGTCAACTCTGCTCGCCTAGCCGACAATATTACTAGAAATGTTCTGTACACAGCTCATTTTCAGAGACATATGATGGATGCATAATGCCATGTTCCGGTTTCCTCAGTAGTGCACTTAGCAAAGAGGCAGCCAATTTACAAGTAAACAAAGCTTAATGGAGGCTGAGGGAACAGGCGGGCAGAGTAGGGAAACCAACGATCCTGCTCAAGCCTGGTCCACTGATCAAGAAAGAGACGGACAATGTCTAACCCAGAACCAACAGCCCAGACTCCTACAGGGCCAGTATGGTCACGTAATAATAATAATAATAATAATAATAATAATAATATGAGCCCTTTGGCTTGGTTTCGTTCGTTCTCAATCTCCCGCTACCAAACCTTGAAATGGGCGTAAGTAGCAGAATGTTGTCCAGAGAACGGAATGCGTAGAGTCGTAGTTTACAGCTTGACTGCGATTGGTGCACCTTTCGGTGTAACACATCCGACTTCAGCAAGAAATTGTTTAGTACCGGGTTAGCATTACCTCTTCAATCCCTTCTCCTTACATAGTCTGCCCTGCTGCAGCCTGTTATCCAGGATCACCGCGTGGAGGTGTAGAAGGGTCTTGGCAGCTATGGTTCGCAGGCCCTGACGCTAGCAGTCAGCTATGGGTCGCTGACTATTGCAGCTCATTCGCTGCTCAGCATCTTGGTCCCATACGATCCATTTAAGAAAATCTCGAAGCATTTTCTCCATTTATAAGCTACTTTCTTCTTCTTCGGCGTTTCTCCTGAAAATGACAGAAAGCACTGAAGAACTGGATGTGGAAGTGTGGATCTGCTGTCGTATCCATGCTGGGATTTACTGGAATGGAAGAACTGCTATCCTGGCTTCATGAGCACATGCAATTGAGACATTAGCAATGGGTACATGTGACATCAGCGATGGGTACATGTGACATAAGCAATGGGTACATGTGACATAAGCAATGGGTACATGTGACATTAGCAATGGTACATGTGACATTTTGAAGGTGATCAATGACCCCCCTTTTGTATGAAGACACTAGTTGATGAACCAACGATTATGAAATCATACATAGGTCTAGCAGAGAGAGATATATGAGATGACAGAGCAGGACTGTGTACAACCAGCAAGTTACAAGAACTATACGTATCTACACTCTTGGTAAATTGCTGAGATGTAACACGTTTTATCTTTTTTTTTCAATCTAATAACAGATTTCAACAGAATATTTTACAAGGATTCGCAGATACTGCGAAGTGATACTCATACAAAGATCAACAAATATCAAGGGAGAAAATATTTACACCTAATTTGATCAACTGTTTTCTTGAAGAAACGAACATAGGAACCAACGTAAGTATGCTGTTCTATTATGATTGTGTGCATATCACGAGTGAGGTCGTGAGCTGAGGTATTGTCCAACATGTTTCACCTGACCTTGACATTAATATTGTCTTGCCCAGTCAGTGGTACTCATTGTGGACATTCAACACCAAGAACAAACCCCCTAACCATGATCAGTGTTATGCAATGTCACACAGTCGCTTCTTACGGCATGCTCCCTATGGGGCAGTGGTGCTATTCTTGTCCTTGTTCAACACAAAAACTTCAGCGGAATAGTCAGGTCCATGGAGTGTGTCTTCAACAAACACTCTCCAAGTATTCCTTATCATTATCCATCTCAGCCAGTTGTGCCCACGTCTTGTTTGCTGCCTTGATGTTTGCATCCTGCTCCCTATTCCATGAGTGTATCCTCTATTTCTCTTGCCCCGTGGATTCCAGAATAGAGACTTTCTTGTAATGCTGTCAACTAGTATTCGTAAGTGGGGTACTACTGAATCTGTTAAGGTGGCTAGAGGGGAACATTTGAACATGCCAAAGTAAGTCCATTAGCCGACCCTACAGTCAGGGATGAAGTGACTATAATGAAGCGGTCTCATCTTTCTCTGAAGTTGGATATCCAAGTCCATCTTTCTCTGATGTGCAATAACCGGGTCCCTTCCACAAGGAAAGGCTGGGAACAGCTGTCCAACTGGTTATCCATCTTTTAAGTGTATAGATTCAAGAAGACGACGTATTGTAACATTCTTTCACTGTTAATTATGTCCATTCATTTTTGTTCGTCCGTTTCAATAATTTGAGCCTCGATGCAGATAAAAGACACTTTCATTAAGTTTTGCGCGACTACATTCCCTATTGTGGTTCGACAGAGTTTTTCGCGAGTTTGTCTTTCGACTTTGCCACTCGTGAGCGAGTTCTGTGCTATTGATAATGAGACAAGTAAACGCGAGTCGCGGTGTTTGCTGCTCAAATAAACATCGAGGCGTGGACAAGGTGAGGAAATAGTACTTAGTATTTTATCTCCGAGTCCTAGTTTTGGAAAGGCAGACACGGCTTGGCAAAATAGCATTACTGAAGAATGTTTTTGGTTGCCCTGTCTGCGCTGAGGTAGTTGTAGTTTCTGTGTTATTTTTTGATGACAATTTTAGAATTAAACAAGTAAATGTGAAAATATACAAGTTTTTATTTATTCTAAGACTTGTTTTTTTTTAAATTTTGGGACTAAGTAGGTGTAATATAAATTGTGGTGTTTGTCTGAAGAATTGGTCTATTGGCCCTTTTTGTTTGTTTGTTTGTGGTATTAATTGGTGGGTGGTTTTTTTTGGTCAAAATTTGATAGATTAACAGGTCCCATTAGTAGAAGCTGTGAACGCAATATTAGATCTTTAATGTTATGGGGAGATTGGATTAAAATAGGAGAAATAGAAGTCTACACAAACGGAGAGCGGGCATGTCAGGTTAAATAACTTGTAGCAGGTCAATATTTGTTTAAACTTAGTGTTTTAGTAAAAGGTTTTGTTTTTTGGACTTTACGGGCAAAACCGCCACGAACTTTGGTCTTAAACTTTCTGAAACTGCAGCGTGATGTGGTAGCTCATAGCATTACTGCCGTAGGGATGTAAGATGTTAGCGATCTCACATTTCAAATGCTCGGCTATATGAGGGCGGTAGCGATCTCCTCTCCCTCGCCGCTTTTACTTCTCGAATTGAACCGGTACCCATTTAAGGCTGGGCCGATCCATGAGCCATTGCGGTCTGAAAAAAACATGTCCGCCTCAACTGGGGAATGAACCCAGGACCTCTCAAATGCAAATGCAGTTTGCTAACCACTGCGCTATGCAGCGTGGTTGATGAGGGGTTACGAAACTATGAGTGAGTTTTTTAACTGTTTTATTTTACGTGTTTGCCTCACTAGTTTCTACTGGCGGAGGCGCGCCTATTCCACCCCAGACCGTAATTAGTTGGGCGATATTAAGACGCATAAACCAGTGCTTAGATGTATGTGTGCGTCTGTATATACCTATGCTAGGTTTGTGAGCTCTCAGAAGCCAGCGCAACCAAAGTGCAATGGAAGGGCCTCACCCTGGGGGCGCGTGTGAAAGTTGTGCAAGAGTGTGATTGTTGGACAGAGTCAAATAAAACAAGTGTGTGATTGTTGGACAGAATCAAATGAAACAAGAGTGTGATTGTTGGACAGAGTCAAATGAAACAAGAGTGTGTGAAAAGTTGGAGAGGGAAGAAGAGAGTGTGATTTTTTGAGTGAGTTGAATTTAGCATATGTAATATACGAGTGTAACTATGTGGCATGGCATAGCATAACACCGGCCATGGTTAGGTGGCTTATTAAGAGCAGCATAGGTGGTGCCTAACATGCGGCTGGTCTACTTTGCTCTAGTGTTTCTTCTTCTTCTTCTTCCTCGTTCATCTTCAGACCTCAACGTCAATGACTCTAACGAAGGCAGCAGTGGACTCAAGACTCTGTACACTTCCGTTCAGCTTCTCATGGAAGGACACTGGCTGTTGCCAAATGCTACTTCTTTTGTCGGTATACAGTGGACAGGACTGCACAATATGTTCTGCCTTCATTCCGCAGGCTCAAAGGTCTGTAGTGCCAATCTTGAACTTGTTGTACAGATGACATCTAAGTCTGTTGTGACCTGTGCGTAGCCGGAGAATTATCACCTTGTCTCGCCTGGAGAGTTGATGGTAGGCATCATTTTCTAGTTGGCCAGGGTGGTCATCTTTCCATTTTGCACTGTACGTGGCCCTGATGAATGCTTTTGTCTCATTGTATGTGGTTTCTGCACCAGAGTGAAACAGAGACTTCTTCAGAGACGAAGTATGATAACATAATCTCATCTGAACAGCTGGTTATGTTCATCGTCTGTCTGGTGTGTGTGTGTGTGTGTGATATGTTTTCCCTTCCACTTTAAGAAGTAATACAAGACTCATACACGAGCTAAGTAGACCACCCGGGGAAAGATACAAATACTTGTATGACACGATGGTGTACATCGGCTTCACTAAGAGCATTGAAACAGTTCAGATATAATTGTTTCTCTCAGAAACACTCGCTGAAAAGGAAGGTCGGGTCAAACTTATAAAACGCAGCGAAGATGTGGGTGGAGCTGGCTGTAAATAATGGTTCCTGGCAGAAAACGTGGCAATCATTAGCTGTGCACCTATGTTCCGCAGGGAGTTGTAAGATTTTATTTGAGGGATTGATTGATTGATTGATTCTATAATACCTTTTGATGTGGTTCCAGCCGGTATTGTCTTCGCGGTGTGTCCATTGATCGATGACACGTCACGAGTACTAGTTTAATGCATGCCAGGAAAACAGTCGTTTGTTATTCCACAGATAGAGTTTATTGAAACAATTCATTTTTGTTTGAACAAATTCTGACTTACTCGCTTCTCTTCTACCACTAGACTCGTTGTTGTTGCTGTTCTTCTTGTTGTCGTTGTTGTTATTTATTGCCCACAATGTGTAAGTTTGCTCGCCCTGAAAAGAACGTTTAGTGGCGGGTTGTAGTAGCTTTCCTCACATCACGAGCATGCTGATGAAGGTAGACCAGGGTCCTCCAATAGGTTGTGCTATGCTTGGCTTCATCTGCTTGGCTATCACTACGACGAGGATCAAATCGATCCACATCTCCTCAGTCAAGCTGCCTTGAGAACAGCCTCTGTCCATGGAACGGTATAACGAAGAGAGACTGTGGTCCTGGTCAGTGTACTGACCCTTAAGTGACGTCCTGGTCAGTGTACTGACCCTTAAGTGACGTCCTGGTCAGTGTACTGACCCTTAAGTAACGTCCTGGTCAGTGTACTGAACTTAAGTGACGTCCTGGTCAGTGTACTGACCCTTAAGTGACATCCTGGTCAGTATTGTGTGCCTGAGTGAACTAGCGTCTTAGTTCCCCACCACGGGGCTTAGAGGGCTTTTATCTTTTTCTTGTGCCTTAAAGTTTCTATAGAATGTGGTAGCCAGTCCCCCATTCACAACACGTCTTAGACGCCTCTTACAAGTGGCTGGCACATCTTAATGTAACTACTCAGTGGTAACAACCTGGTCTCAGTAATTCATGTTTAAAATATAAATTGTGTGTCTGATTTGTTCATCAGAATTACACCTTCTTTCCTAAAATCTTGGAACTGAAGACCCAAAAAATGAACGCTTGCTACACAAGACGGTGTCTTTAATGGCAACAATAAACTACCTTCACTTCCCTTGTCAGCTGTTCATTTTTGCGATGTGCTCAAACTTTAGTCCATAATTTCACCCCAAATCCAAGAAATAAAGAAATTCTACACCTACCCAATTTCAAACCCTAGTCTCTAGGCTAAAAGTTCCCAATCCAAACCGTCCAACCACCCGTCTCCATCCTCTATTTATTACATCGCAATAATCCCCAGTTGGTGCGGGATTTTTTTCAGATCACAAACCGGTTCCTGTGATCGACTCAGCCTCATATATTAGGTACCAGAATGACTCTAACAATGACTCTAGCAATGACTCTAACAATGACTCTAGCAATGACTCTAGCAATGACTCTAGCAATGACTCTAACAATGACTCTAACAATGACTCTAGCAATGACTCTAACAATGACTCTAACAATGACTCTAGCAATGACTCTAGCAATGACTCTAACAATGACTCTAACAATGACTCTAACAATGACTCCAACAATGACTCTAGCAATGACTCTAACAAAGGCAGCAGTCAATTCGAAACTGTTCTCTTCCGAACTTTGAATTCGAAATACGCAATTGCTGTAAATGGACTAAATATCTTGTGTATCACATTAAACAACCTATTTTTTTGTTATAAATCATCGATATTATCTATGATCAAGCATTGTTCTCTGAGCAGAGGCGACTTTCACGAACTTTCGTTTCAAGATAAATCACACATCGAATTATTTTGTAGTCTACGGTAATCTTTGACATGTTGTCTATTAAATTTTATTTAGTGTCGAACTAGACACTAGTATTATTTGGTGTAATATGAACCAATCAGGCGGTGTCATTTCTCGTAATGTAACCGATTATATGGTGTTGTTTTACATAATGTAAAATTGGACCTTGATGACGCTCGGCGAAGTGTGACTACCTGACTCTCAGATCAAAGTCACACCTGCTTTGTAGTTAATTGAGAACCACGGCGGTGTAAACAGATGTAAATGTAGTGGAAGGCCGCTGCACTGCCGTCGGGGAGGTAAGTTGAACGACTTCGTTGTTTTAGGACTTAGTTGTTGTATACGATGTGGTAGTCAGTTCGCTTCGTTTTTGCTGTTTTATCCTTAACATTAAGCCAGGTAGCATTCTGAAGCCGGGTAGTTTGGTGAGTGTTGATTGTTGTTGTTGTTGTTGTGAATGCCCATAATGAGTTTATTCTTTTTGTGCGCCCTGAAAAGGATGTTAAGTGGCGCTTTCCTCACATCCCAAGCGTGCTGATGAGGGTGGGCCAGGCCCTCTTCACGCGGTTGTGTCATGTTTGGCTTCATGTGCGTGTCGCTCATTACTACGGGGATTCGGTTGATTCTCCACCTCGTTAGCCAGACTACCAGGAAGGACAGTCCGTTTCTAGGGAGGAGGGGAGAGTTGGGGGGGTTGGGGTAATCAGTATGTTTTACCTGACCCTGACTAACATGTCTGATCAGTATATTGTTTCTGGCCCTGACTAACATGTCTGATCAGTGTATTGTATCTGGCCCTGACTAACATATCTGATCAGTATATTGTATCTGGCCCTGACTAACATGTCTGATCAGTATATTGTATCTGGCCCTGACTAACATGTCTGACCAGTATATTGTGTCTGACCCTGACTAATATGTCTGATCAATATATTGTATCTGGCCCTGACTAACATGTCTGATCAGTATATTGTATCTGGCCCTGACTAACATGTCTGATCAGTATATTGTATCTGGCCCTGACTAACATGTCTGATCAGTATATTGTATCTGCCCCTGACTAACATGTCTGACCAGTATATTGTATCTGGCCCTGACTAACATGTCTGATCAGTATATTGTTTCTGGCCCTGACTAACATGTCTGATCAGTGTATTGTATCTGGCCCTGACTAACATATCTGATCAGTATATTGTATCTGGCCCTGACTAACATGTCTGATCAGTATATTGTATCTGGCCCTGACTAACATGTCTGATCAGTATATTGTATCTGGCCCTGACTAACATGTCTGATCAGTATATTGTATCTGGCCCTGACTAACATGTCTGATCAGTATATTGTATCTGGCCCTGACTAACATGTCTGATCAGTATATTATATCTGCCCCTGACTAACATGTCTGACCAGTATATTGTATCTGGCCCTGAGTAACATGTCTGATCAGTATGTTTTACCTGACCCTGACTAACATGTCTGATCAGTATATTGTTTCTAGCCCTGACTAACATGTCTGATCAGTGTATTGTATCTGGCCCTGACTAACATATCTGATCAGTATATTGTATCTGGCCCTGACTAACATGTCTGATCAGTATATTGTATCTGGCCCTGACTAACATGTCTGACCAGTATATTGTGTCTGACCCTGACTAATATGTCTGATCAATATATTGTATCTGGCCCTGACTAACATGTCTGATCAGTATATTGTATCTGGCCCTGACTAACATGTCTGATCAGTATTTTGTATCTTTCCCTGACTAACATGTCTGATCAGTATATTGTATCTGCCCCTGACTAACATGTCTGACCAGTATATTGTTTCTGGCCCTGACTAACATGTCTGATCAGTATATTGTATCTGGCCCTGACTAACATGTCTGATCAGTATATTGTATCTGGCCCTGACTAACATGTCTGATCAGTATATTGTATCTGGCCCTGACTAACATGTCTGATCAGTACATTATATCTGCCCCTGACTAACATGTCTAACCAGTATATTGTATCTGGCCCTGAGTAACATGTCTGATCTGTATATTGTATGTGGCCCTGACTAACATGTCTGATCAGTATATTGTATCTGGCCCTGACTAACATGTTTGATCAGTATATTGTATCTGGCCCTGACTAACATGTCTGATAAGTATATTGTATCTGGCCCTGACTAACATGTCTGATCAGTATATTGTATCTGCCCCTGACTAACATGTCTGACCAGTATATTGTATCTGGCCTTGACTAACATGTCTGATCAGTATATTGTGTCTGGCCCTGACTAACATGTCTGATCAGTATATTGTATCTGGCCCTGACTAACATGTCTGATCAGTATATTGTGTCTGGCCCTGACTAACATGTCCGATCAGTATATATTGTCTGGCCCTGACTAACATGTCTGATCAGTATATTGTGTCTGACCCTGACTAACATGTCTGATCAGTATATTGTGCCTGACCCTGACTAACATGTCTGATCAGTATATTGTGCCTGACCATGACTAACATGTCCAATCAGTATATTGTGTCTGGCCCTTACTAACATGTCTGACCAGTATATTTTGCCTGACCATGACTAACATGTCTGACCAGTATATTCTGCCTAACCATGACTAA
>JAVGWX010000021.1:31869170-31939170 GCA_036924085.1 Ariolimax columbianus | reverse complement strand
TCTGCGTTCGTTCATAATCTTTTGCTACATAGCCCTGAACAGAAAGTAGCTTGATGAAGTCAGGAAAACAGAATGCGTTGTGGCGATAGTTTACAGATTGACTGCGAAATTTGCACCTTTCGGTCCAACACATCCGTTTTCGGCAGCGTCTTGGTCAGTATATTGTGGCTGACCCTGACGTGACGTCCTGGTCAGTATGTTCTGCCTGATCCTGACGTGACGTCCTTGTCAGTTATATCCTTCATGGGACTGAAGTAGTGTAACTTTGTCTTCTCCAGTTATATCCTTCATTGGACTAATGTGGTCTAACTTTGTCTTCTCCAGTTTTATCCTTCATGGGACTGAAGTGGTCTAACTTTGTCTTCTCCAGTTATATCCTTCATGAACTGGAGTGGTCTAACTTTGTCTTCTCCAGTTATATCCTTCATGGGACTGGAGTGGTCTAACTTTGTCTTCTCCAGGTATATTCTTAATGGGACTGGAGTGGTCTAACTCTGTCATCTCCAGTTATATCCTTCATGGGACTGGAGTGGTGTAACTTTGTCTTCTCCAGTTATATCCTTCATGGGACTGGAGTGGTCTAACTTTATCTTCTCCAGTTATATCCTTCATGGGACTGGAGTGGTCTAACTTTGGCTTCTCTGGTTATATCCTTCATGGGACTGGAGTGGTCTAGCTTTGGCTTCTCCGGTTATATCCTTCATGGGACTGGAGTGGTCTAACTTTGGCTTCTCCGGTTTTATCCTTCATGGGACTGGAGTGGTCTAACTTTGGCTTCTCCAGTTATATCCTTCATGGGACTGGAGTGGTCTAACTTTGGCTTCTCCAGGTATATCCTTCATGGGACTGGAGTGGTCTAACTTTGGCTTCTCCAGTTATATCCTTCATGGGACTGGAGTGGTCTAACTTTGGCTTCTCCGGTTATATCCTTCATAGGACTGGAGTGGTCTAACTTTGGCTTCTCCGGTTATATCCTTCATGGGACTGGAGTGGTCTAACTTTGGCTTCTCCAGGTATATCCCCAACCTCCACTAATACGTTCAGTTGAAGCGCCATCTTTGTATCGAAGGTCGGCTGCAATGGATCTCCAGTGTACTCCATTGACGTAATTATACAATCTGAAGCCATTTTTTCAGTCCATCTTCTGATGTTTTCCACCGTCTTATAACGTTATCTGCCTCTTGAACGACTGCCTTCCACCCTACCCTCCAGTATGTTCTTTTATATGACCAAAATAACGTAACTGTCTAATCCTGATTTCCGTCACTAATTTTTTTTCTCACTCAACTTGTTTCTTCTCTATCCAAGAAATGTGATCCAATCTTCTATATTCCCACATTTCGAAGGCTTCAATACTCTTTTCCAACTTGTTATTCAGTGTCCATAATAATAATAATAATAATAATAATGACATATTTAACATATCTGCCCACATATCACCTAGTGGGGGGGGGGGGGGGGGGGGGGAAATAGAAGGTGGGAAGATATAGCACTGCATGCACGATGTAATGTATTGGATAGAAACTGTATAATATTGTGCAATCATGTGTCGTTACAAGTTGATATCACCCTATTAAGTGTCACGAGCGGACATAACTAACCAGAAACCTGGTAATGTTGTACTCACAAATGTATTTTGTCACCATTCAGCTGTGTTTGCACCGTGCACTATTTTGATTGGACAAGAGTGTATATCATCTGCTATTATTAGCAACACTACGTGGTTGACAATGGCCTGTTGTTATTAATGCTAATGTGGCGATATTATTAATATATGTTACACCACGCGTTTTTGTTTGTTTCTGGGAGCATGGGCGTCGACACAGTGACTTTATTTGAGAAATTGGGGCAGGGGGAAAAAGAGATGGGGTGGGGTGGGCCTTTAAAATGGCGTACATAAGATGCGAGAGTGGTAGATCATCCGCTTGTCAGGGCAAAAGTGCTTGGTTCGGACCTCCCCTCGGGATCAAGACCTTGAGCAGCACATGAGCTGCAGTGGTCAGCGACCCATAGCTGACTGCTAGCGTCAGGGTCAGCGACCCATAGCTGACTGCTAGCGTCAGGGCCAGCGAACCAGAGCTGCCAAGACCCTTCTTCACCTCCAAGCGGTGATCCTGGATAACAGGCTGCAGCAGGGCAGATTGGCTAAGGAGAAGGGATCGAAGAGGGAATGCTAACCCGGTACTCAAAAAATGTTTGCTGAGGTCGGATGTGTTGGACCGAAAGGTGCAAATATCGCAGCCAAGCTGTAAACTATGACACAACGCATTCCGTTCTCTGGACTACATTCTGCCACTTACCCTATCAGGGTTTGGTGGCGGGAGATTGAGAACGAACGAAGAAGAAGAGAAGAAGGACCTCCCCTCCCTATCCTATTATCAATACGATCAGACAAAAGTTAGTCAGGGTCCCTATCCTATTATCGATACGATCAGACAAAAGTTAGTCAGGGTCCCTATCCTATTATCGATACGATCAGACAGAAGTTAGTCAGGGTCCCTATCCTATTATCGATACGATCAGACAAAAGTTAGTCACGGTCCCTATCCTATTATCGATACGATCAGACAAAAGTTAGTCAGGGTCCCTATCCTATTATCGATACGATCAGACAAAATTCAGTCAGGGTCCCTATCCTATTATCGATACGATCAGACAAAAGTTAGTCAGGGTCCCTATCCTATTATCGATACGATCAGACAGACGTTAGTCAGGGTCCCTATCCTATTATCGATACGATCAGACAAAAGTTAGTCAGGGTCCCTATCCTATTATCGATACGATCAGACAAAAGTTAGTCAGGGTCCCTATCCTATTATCGATACGATCAGACAGAAGTTAGTCAGGGTCCCTATCCTATTATCGATACGATCAGACAAAAGTTAGTCAGGGTCCCTATCCTATTATCGATACGATCAGACAAAAGTTAGTCAGGGTCCCTATCCTATTATCGATACGATCAGACAGAAGTTAGTCAGGGTCCCTATCCTATTATCGATACGATCAGACAAAAGTTAGTCAGGGTTACACTGACCAAGACCCCATCTCACTTTCATACAGTTCTCCCTGTTTCAGTCCAGCTAACTATGTCGAAATCGATGTGATCCCCGCAGTAATGAACGTCACGCAGATGAAGTCATGCAGAGGACCCCTGTTCACCTTTATCAGCACGCTCGGGATGGGAGAAACTGTCGATACAACACCCAATATATGGGACATGAATAACAAGAGAATATACGTATATTTTTTATGTGGACTATTTAACGACAAGGAAAAGAAAGACGAAGAATGGGAAAGAATATTTTTCTTAACGTTCTTCTTCTTCTCATTCTTCTTCTTCGTTCGTTCTCAATCTCCTGCTACCAAACCCTGAAAGAGCTTATGTAGCAGAATGTAGTCCAGAGAACGGAATGCGTTGTGTAGTAGTTTACAGCTTGACTGCGATATTTGCACCTTTCAGTCCAACACATCCGACTTCAGCAGGCATTTTTTGAGTACTAGGTTAGCATTCCCTCTTCGATCCCTTCTCCTTAGTCAGTCTGCCCTGCTGCAGCCCTTTATCCAGGATCACCGCATGGAGGCGTAGAAAGATCTTGTCAGCTCTGATTCGCTGGCCCTGACGCTAGCAGTCAGCTAAGGGTCGCTGGCCACTGCAGCTCATGCGGTGCTCAGCGTCTTGATCCCTTTCTTAAAGTTGACAATACATATCAAGTCCGGAATTCACAAATAAAAATGGCAATGCACGAGCTGTATCGGTCAGCGACCCATAGAGGACTACCAGCATCAGAGCCAGCGAACCAGAGCTGCCAAGACCCTTTTACACCTCCACACAGTGATCCTGGATAAAAGGTTGCAACAGAACAGATATACTAAGGAGAAGAGATCGAACAGGGAAGACTAGTCCGGTACTAAAAAAATCATGTAAATGAAGTCGGATGTGTCGGACCGAAAGGCGCAAATATCATAGTCAAGTTGTAAAATACGACACAACGCATTTCGTTCCATGTACATCATCCTTTTACTTGCAAAGCCCTTTTTAGATCTTTGTAGCGTGGGTTTTAGAACGAACGAAGTAGATACATACAATCCCTCTGAGCTTACCCTCTCTTTAAGGTTACGCCTATGACTACGCTCACACCGACTGTCAGCTGAGAGTAACAGCAGGGCGGCCTAGAATTTACTGCCCCAAAATGTCGATAACATTAAATACAAGCCAGATAATTAGGGTTTGAATCCCCTATATCACATTTTCCTACACCTTACGAGCCGTGCCGCTGTTTTATTATGTAGCGAATGCTTTGTTTTCAATACCCGTATTCAGCTGCACCTTACACTCTGTACATAAACTGTACCTCGGTATACATAACCCGGCAGTTAATGTAGATAAACTCGTGAATAGCGCTTGCTATCTTTATAAGATTCTTATTCAGAATCATCAAACCATGACACATTACATCTGCATAGATGGAGAAACGGGGAAACCCGTTGAAGCACTTTCACTAACACAATCATCAACTCGGGGATAGGACTTTCACTCAAGGAAGGGGGGGGGGGGGGTGGGTGGAATAGAAGCAATTAATATACTAAATAGAATTAATATACTAAATAGAATTATCATTATTGTTGTTATGTTTCTGATTCTTACACAAGCGGTATATAATTTTGTAAATTCCCGAATCACGTATAGATGCATTGTGACCTAGGGATGAAACGCCCGTTTCATAATTCCAACACACGAGGTTCGAATCTCGCATCATTATAACATGCTCAAGGAGCGTGCTCCAATCCCCAGACAAGAAAGACTTTTATATGAAATAAAATATAACATCGGGTGTCTGTCCTAAAAAATAGATCTAGCTAGTCCTACAGTGAATTCTGGTCCACTGTGGGATCTTTCAAAACGAGAAGGCCGACGAGTTTGCCACAGTTGAATGTGGTGACCCGCAGACTTGCCGTCCACAGAGCTATAGTGAAGCAAAAACACCCATAAAACGATCCATGAGAACGAAATGGAGAATACAAACCAGACAAGAAAAGCATAGACAAACTTGGCAGAGATGGTCAGACAAAGATTGGAACATTTCAGACTCAAAGCCCGTTTACACAAAATGGGTCTCAGAGACACCGTCACGTGTGATTGTGGAGCACTCAAGCAAACACCAGAACACCCAAGCAAACACCAGAACACCCAAGCAAACACCAGAACACCCAAGCAAACACCAGAACACCCAAGCAAACACCAGAACACCCAAGCAAACACCAGAACGTATCCTGCAGGACTGCCACTGTTTTACAGACCAAAGAGAGGCAGTCTGGCCTGAAGGACCAACCATGCTCGAAAAGCAGTCCGGAGGGTGAGGGGAACCTAAAACGCAGTCTCCTTCGTGAACCTGACCGGACTTTATCGAACAAGAATCTCGCCGTGTCCAGTTTGGCAGACAGTTTCAGTTTCCTGGTACAATCGCTTCACCGCATACAGACAAGCAATGGCAACATGCCGTAATGCACAATCGCCATTAAACTTATAACACCTAAATATGTGGCAGTTGTTACAAGAAACGTCCTGCGAAGGACATGCTATTTACATATAGGTAAAGGTGTCATTCGTGTGCTACTAGGTTTTGAGTGGGGAACAAAGAATAGTGGGGATGTAACGTGCTAGGCGAGTTGGAAGAAACGACCAAAGGCGGCTGGGTGTAAGACCGGCTATCTCTTCCTGTAGGAACGATAATCCCCAAGACTTTAATTGACTGATTGTCTAACTTGCACTGTTTTCGTCTGTGCTGATCTGGTATGTACAGTCTTTGCTACATCTCCATAATCTGGCGCTGAAAAACACAAGCAGGACAAAAAGCGAAAAGAAATTCTTGTTAAAGACTAGTAACGAAACGTCAGTTGTCTTCTCTTACTGTTCCCTTTAGAAACCCATTTCCAACATTGCTATTTTTTGTCGTTATTAAAAGTAGCTATTATTTTTGCAACCAGTTAACGTTACTTTGACTGTAGTTAGCCTCATGTTTCCAACATATAAGCCTTAACCCTGTTCATTTATTTGCTTAACGCATACGACATTCTAAAACTAGTACTGGTTTTCTAAACATATTTGCCACATTAACCTGTTACACTAGGCAGCAGGGTTTCAAAGTAAGATGAATAGCATGTGTTAAAGAAACTCTACAGAAGCATGTATTGACAAAAACGACAACGACACAGGTGGCACACACAAGATTATTGCATCTCTCGTGACGTGATACGATATCAGCATTGTGGATAAACGTGATAATATTCCTCGTGCTAATTCCCTGTGGATCACAGGACCCCCTACTGGGGAGCAATAAGTGGGTCTCTATACCACAGAGAAATGAATAAGGCTAGCAATGTCATCGTGTTAATGAAGATATTCTTTTAGAAACGCCCCTGCTAGAGTATACAACGGGATGTGGCAGAAGTTACAAGGGATGTGGCAATCAATAGTGGTGGCTTTATGCTTTGTAAGAGGTTACTTGGAAGTGGCAATCTATAGTGGTGGCTTTATGCTTTGTAAGAGGTTACTTGGAAGTGGCAATCTATAGTGGTGGCTTTATGCTTTGTAAGAGGTTACTTGGAAGTGGCAATCTATAGTGGTGGCTTTATGCTGTGGCAGAGGTTATTTGAATGTGGCAATCTATAGTGGTGGCTTTATGCTTTGTAAGAGGTTACTTGGAAGTGGCAATCTATAGTGGTGGCTTTATGCTGTGGCAGAGGTTATTTGAATGTGGCAATCTATAGTGGTGGCTTTATGCTTTGTAAGAGGCCAAATGAAGAAGGTTGTTGACGTACCAATAACGTGTTATCCACTTCAATTTCTCGTTCTTCGTTTGCCATCCACACCAATAGCTGCAATACAATCAAGATTGGGTGGTTGTTCTTGTTCAGCTGATTGCGTTGTACTGTGCTCTGTGCCTGAAGTGCAATGTCTTCAGCATGTATTTTGGTTTGCGATGCATGTTGTCAGAATTGTTGTTAGTGGGATATATGTCTTATTGGATAATAGAACTATTCCTTACCATTATTTTAATTTAAATGTGCTGAGGTATTAATAGTTAACTTTATCTATTTTTTTAGGTGTTCCTGTTAAAGAACTGAAAACATATTTCCGGAAAAAGATCCAGTCATGAATTCCCACGCAATCGTTGTGGAGGATAGCATTAGGTCAAGGGAGAACATGCTGACACCGCAGTCTCTGTCGGAGTCATCCCCCTCTTCAAACAGAATGACCTCCCCCTGCTCTGATGCTGGGAGAAGCCTGAGCCCATCGCCATCCAATGAAAGCCCGTCTATCAACATGGATCACGTCAAGCGACCAATGAACGCTTTCATGGTATGGTCACGTGGACAAAGAAGAAAGATGGCTCAGGAAAACCCCAAAATGCACAACTCTGAAATCAGCAAGAGGTTGGGAGCAGAATGGAAACTTCTAACAGAAGAAGAGAAACGGCCCTTCATAGACGAGGCTAAAAGACTTCGGGCTCTCCACATGAAGGAGCATCCAGACTACAAGTACAGACCTCGACGGAAGCCCAAATCGTTGATGAAGAAAGATAAGTATGCTTTCCCCTTACACCCAATGTTGCCAGGGATGAACGGATCAGCGCTGGGATCCATGGCGCACTCCTTCGCATCATTCGCTGCTTCGCATCATCACTCAGAACTGCTTGCAGCATCCAGTTCTTCCAGCTTTGAAAAAGCGCGCTCACATTTTCTGCCATCAACCTCGCCGTATGGACTCTACCCTCATCTAGAGGCCGTAGCTGCAGCTGCGAATTCAGGAAAGCTGGACACGCCCACATCTCTATCCTCTCTCTCCGCCCTCCGACACTCGGAGAGCCTGACACACTCACTCTACTCTCCGTACCTGACCGGACACGCCCACCCGTCGCTGTCAGCCCTCTCCCCAACGGCACACGCACACGCCGCCGCAGCAGCAGCTGGACTAGGTCAGTATTTGGTTCCCTATATGTCCCCGACCTACATGTCATCTGCTTCTGACGTTCACAGACCTCTGGCCTACGTCCTGGTCAAGCCCGAAGACCACTTCCGCCATCCTGCCGTTTTGTGATCTGAAACTCAAACCATATCAACAACATTTGCGGAAAATGTTTACAAACTGTTTGTTTAGTAGTATTTGCCATTTTAGCACAAATAATGCATTTTGTCTGTATTTGAAAATGATAACTTGATTGACAGTAAGACTGTTATATGCTTAGCCAAATGCGTACTGGGCACTGGCATACGAAGACATACCTCCGCACAAGCTGTTTGAGAGCCTCGAAGAACTCCACAGAATAGCAAATTTGTGCTTTACATGCAGACATAATAACAAACATGGCGAACGAGAAGAAGATAGTGACGTTAGCACGTTTAACCCACGAGGTAATATTAAGTTTTACCCACTTGTGTTTATTATAATAAACAACTATCTAAGCCTGCCCACGACAGGCAATGTAGTGATGTTGTTTGTATCCACTCATTCTGCGTTCTTCACTCTTGACCGGTGTTCTTAACCAGAGAGTTAGTCGCTCTTTTTTATAGTAATGAAGGAGGTAGGTCAGGTTCTCCTGGGTGTAGTGTAATACAAAGCGTTTCTTCAGGCTCACCCCTACTGGAACCACAGGGACCACAACCACCTACCTTAACTGTACAGAATATTGTAATACAGCCGGTGTCCATGTGCACGTCGTAGGCTTGAGGTTAAGTCTTGGTCATAGACCCATCTAAAGAATAACCTCAAGATTACTTGGTACATCTTTCGAATACGTCCTGCAAGCTACTAATAGATGGCCTCCCAATTACTTTCTGATAGTCACCATGTCAATAACAGTTGTTTGTTATGGAGTTCCGAGTAAAGATAATCTTTTTAACATTTGATTACCAACATGTTTCAGAAACTGAGTTGTCACGCCTGTATCCATGGTAACACACACAACACCTCTAGAATGTAAACAACGAAATCTGGCACGCTATAGAACATTGATTCTTATGAGAAATCATTACATCATTCTTGTGTCTGATAAGTTGAGAAATAAGGGCAGACGAAAGGGAACTTAACCAGACTTTTAAATGCATGATATTCAAAACGTGAAGAGTTAGCACAGGGCATGGTTTCTTTCTGTTTCTATGACACGTGATACACAGGAAAGTGACACGTGATACACAGGAAAGTGACACGTGATACACAGAAAAGTGACACGTTAAACACATGAAGCTGGCATGTGATACACAGGAAAGTGACACGTGATACACATGAAGCTGGCACGTTTTCAGTAGTTCTTTGGTATCTGACAGAAGACGCAACATAATTATTTCATGTATTTCAAATGTCCAGTTAACTATTCATTTTACTATTCATACAAATACATTATTAGCAATTGTCGGACAACAAACACGATTAGTAAATAATTTTCTTGAGTTGGTCACAAAAGTCGATCCACGTTCTCTCGGAACATATAGTTTATGTCAAGTTTCTCTCGGAACCATTTAGTTTATGTATCAATTTTCTCTCAGAACATACCGTTTATGTATCAAGTTTCTCTCGGAACCATTTAGTTTATGTCTCAAATAATATTCTTATTTTCCTTCTTCGTTAGTATGGAACAGGACGTTCGTGATCCTGTGTCACAGTTTACAGCTAGACTTCGATATTTGTCCTTTTCGGACCAATCATCCGATTTCAGCACAATATTTTTGGAACAGCCTTCCCGTCTCGCTTCGATCCTTAACCTGTAAATCCAGGCTACATAGCTGCTATAAGTTCTGCAGGCTGCCTGCTTGGAGGCGGAATACTGTATTAGTCAGTTATGGGTCACTGACCCTGATGCAAGCTTCTAGCAATGTGTCGCTGGCTACCGGTAGCTCATTTACTGCAGCATCTTTGCCACCCTGCCCTGTCCCTCCAAAGGCCGTCTCAGATTTCCCTCGTTTCAATGCAGTTTATATATCATCAAGACTGAAGACATCCGTGTTGTCACTATACACCTCTCACGTGGTCGACTATTCTAGATAAGACGTTATATTATTCGTACTCGCAACAACAGCCATATTTGTCCAGTCCACAGACCGAATGTCATCACTTGTTTTTTGTGAAGGCTCAACACGATTGAGTTACATCCGATACTGGAAGTTGGTTTTCATGGTATATTTGAAACATTTAATTGTATTTACTTCTGCCTACTTTGATCTTTCTTCCGTTTGAAGTTCGTAAATAATTCGACATTATTCAAACATTGTAACTTTCAGTGGTTTATTATCTTCTTCTTCTTCTGCGTTCGTTCTCAATCTCCCGCTAAAAAACCATGAAAGGGCTTAAGTAGCACAATGTAGTCCATAGAACAGAATGTGTTGTGTCGTAGTTTACAGCTTGACTGCGATATTTGCACCTTTCGGTCCAACACATCCGACTTCAGCACGCATTTTTTAAGTACCGGGTTAGCATTCCCTCTTCGATCCCTTCTCCTTAGCCAGTCTGCCCTCCTGCAGCCTGTTATCCAGGATCACCTGGTGGAGGTATAGAAGGGTCTTGGCAGCTCTGGTTCGCTGTCCCTGACGCTAGCAGTCAGATATGGGTCGCTGACCACTGCAGCGCATGCGCTGCTCAGCGTCTTGATCCCGTTTATTATCTAATTTAATTACCTGGCTGAGAAGCTAGATAATTTTGAGTGGTAAAGTGATTACAGCGATGGCACCAGCTTTTAATGGCTTCCTAATTCACCGTTATGGAATGAAAGGCAAATAGACATCATCCCCTGCAACAAAGACACAGCATTAGCTAATATTTTATTACCGACGACAATCTCTACTATGAAACCAATCACGGCAAATGGAATTAGTAGAAAGAGCATTGAGAACATAGCACAGAACCGGGCGGTTCGAGAGCTTTGGCCTGACACGCTCCGAGGTGATAGGAACGATGCAGAGAAATAGAACAAAAGCTCTGCCGAAGACGGATGTTTCGGACCAAAAAGTGCAAATATTGCAGTCAAAGTGTAAACAACGCATTCTTCTCACCGGAATTCATCTTGCTACTTGCAAAGCTCTGTTCAGGACTTGGTAGCGGGAGATTGAGAACGAACTCAGAAGAAGAAAATAACTGTGGCTTCAAAATGGCTGGCTTCAAATTATCAAACCTCAGATTGTTCACATTAGCAGTTAGCCTCTTTTATTATTGTATATTTGATTTGCATTTATGAAGTTCCAACCAGACTGGCATATGTGACGATGTATGTCCGCTTCTGGCATTTACTATGGATGCCAAATCCTTCGTGTTGATCCACGCTCCAGTCATATTTTTTTATTTCTCGCGCTCCAACCCCGGAGTTAAAGGTGTTTACCCCCAGTCGTATCGACTTATCGTCGTGTCCCTGATTCAAAGTAGCCCGTGACCAGATAGTGAGGTTGATAACCAACGCAGTTGCTTCCTCACTATAATATAAATGCAGCCCAAGTTACCTTATCAAGACAACCGTCTGATGATATCGGTAGCATCCCTTTGGGATCAACAATGGCAGAGGCGTTAGAGCTGACCACAGATCGTCTTATTAGAGCGCGTGGCTGGATGGTTTCGAGGTCTGCTTGCCGACAAGGAGGGCAGTGGTTCGAATCCCCAGTATGCCATATGTTGTTTTTCTGTTGGAGTGAAATAAACAAACATAGCCAGGACACGGCGTGGCGACAGCAGTGGCGAAGCCGCCTGTAGTCCTCAGCCTTCAAAACGCCTCGACTACCCCAGCAATGGGAAAAATGTCGTATGACAGTCATTAGGGCTGCGTTCTGCAAGAAAGATGATACACCATGAAGATGGTGATGAAGAAGAGTATTTTGGTGCTTTATCTCAAGGAAGAAGGCAAGTCCGTCGATATCGCCATTGTTTAAGAGAAGGAAAGAACATAACTTTGTTTGTAGAGGTAGAACAGCAAGAACGTCTGATAGCTCTGTTTGAGGTCTTCCTCCAGACCTGGTTCCGGTTCTCAGACTTTAAGAAGGACTGTCATTCTATCGGACTTTGTTCTTCTTGAGATCTGGTCCCAGTCTCCCGTCTTTCCGTGGCTTGTCGCAGAATCTAGACTTCTTCCAATCAGGACAAATCATTACAATAAGATCGCCTCATTCAATTAGTGGTAGCAATTCTAATAGGCGCGGACTGGATTTCAAAATTCCCAAAGTCTTCATTCTCCATGCCCATAATCAGCGCCCCCCACCCCTCCTCTCTCTCTCTCTCTTTCTTTCTCTTTCATTCCTATCAGTTATGTTGGTCGTTACAATGGGTCCCTGCCTTTCTTATATCATAACAAACCTAGGAAATGCAGACTCCTGTTTTGTATGTTTGTAATTAATTTTCTTTGCACTTTGATATCCCCTGTGGAAATACTCCATTAGGATTTAAACTCTCAGTCGGATTCTCAATATTCTTCTGGAAAATGACATCTCTGTCGCCTCTAGCGATCTTATTGTTAGTTTATTCATTGTCCACGACCCGCCTCTATGCGACATGATTGATTCTATGTAACTTGTAATATTTATACACATCCACAATTGTGTGTGATACATCCAAATCATAAGGCCTACAGGGAACTGGAAATAAAATGTCAATGGCAGGAATAAGTATACGCCAGTTCGGCGCGGACACGCATACAAAATACAATCTACGTTACGGCAAAAAGGTATTCGTCGGAAACAACAAATAACACAAATTAAAATAACTTACTAATGTAAATGACAAGAATGAATGCAGATTTAGTCGTGAAATTACGACTGCGGTCGTCTCCTTTAGTGAATCCTGCGCAAAGGCACTCTGTGTGTTCTCATGTATGGTTTCTTGAGCAATTTATTAACATTGTGAGGTTACCAGTAGTCAACTATAGCATACCTACTGCTTACTCAGTGGTAAATAGGAATTGATGACAAGACATGAGCTTATTCTGTCGATCTTGTCGTGGCATCAAAGCCGAGATCCCGTACAATAGGTCTCAATACTTCATCCACGACGGCATTAAAGCTGAGATTCCGTGCAATGAATCTCAACACTAGATCAGTAGTGATTAGTGGACGACAGATGTTTGGGCCTCCCCACGCATTTTTAACGACATAATTAGTCAGATGAGAGGATGATGCACACAATAACATGAAATATCTTGCATGCCAACAAAATGTGTAAAGTCGTAAACGGTCCTTGCCCGGGTATAAGGTCAACAGAAATGTAAATAATTGAATAATGTAATCGATGGAGGTGGTATAGGTTACATAAAGGCACTTATCTAAACATGATATTAGTTAATCTAATCGGGAAACAACTATCGCGTGGATTGATGGAGGGAATGGCGGATGTGACGTCAACTTAGACCGGAAGAGAAAAAAGAAGGTTGAAGGTCAACGGTTATCATCAGGTAGCATGATCTTTATAGAACGTCGCTCCCATCACAGCGTGTCTTGCTTGGTTTCGTTCGTTCTCAATCTCCCGTTACCAAGCCCTGACAGGAGCCTAAGTAACAGAATGTAGTCCAGAGAACGGAATGTGTTGTGTCGTAGTTTACAGCCTGACTGCAATATTTTCACCTTTCGGTCCAACACATCCGACTTCAGCGAGCATTTTTTGAGTACCGGGTTAGCATTCCCTCTTCGATCCCTTCTTCTTAGCCAGTCTGCTCTATTGCAGCCTGTTATCCAAGATCACCATGTGGAGGCATAGAAGGGTCTTGGCAGCTCTGTTTCGCTGTCCCTGACGCTAGCAGTCAGCTATGGGTCGCTGGCCACTGCAGCTCATGCGTTGCAGTTTCTTTCTAGTTTTTTTTCAGTCTCTCTCAAAGAAACTCGTTTCATTGCCAAAACTCCAACCTCCGCCACAGTCATACTCAGGCATTCCTTGATATCTTGGTGCCATCGTCTTCTTGGTCTACCATTGCATCTTTAAAAAAAAAATAGCTTGAACCGCAAATGAAGGCGATCTTCTTCTTCTTCTTCTTCTTCTTCTTCTTCTTCTTCTTCTTCTTCTTCTTCTTCTTCTTCTTCTTTTTCTTCTTCTTCTTCTTCTTCTTCTTCTTCTTCGTCTTCTTCTTCTTCTTCTTCTTCTTCTTCTTCTTCTTCTTCTTCTTCTTCTTCTTCTTCTTCTTCTTCTTCTTCTTCTGCTTCTTCTTTGTCCTCAAAAGACAGTAATGTCGTAGTTTACAGCGATGCTTCAATCTCTGTGTCCTTTGGCTTTTTTTTTGCCTTCCCACTGCGATCTCTACTTTCTTAGCCAGCCTACATTAATGCAGTCAAGGCCACCACTGTAATAGGTCTTAATCAACTCTGGTTCGCTGACCCTGATGCTAGTTCCCGAGTCAGTAGCTGCTGTCAGTGGACTCACTATGTTGCATGGTTTAGAGGGAGATCTGTTCAGTGCATGTAATAAAACTGGTTTGAAACATCCTAAAACAATTAGAGAAAAAGGGTTTTTGTGTTATGTAGAATTAATATCCATGATAAAGTTAAGTAAAGAATGTTTCACAGTATAGAAGGTCTTTGTCGGGAAAAAGAGTCAACATAAATGTAAACACTTAATTATTCTAATTAACGAGAATGAATAACTTGTATCAACGATGCTTATCTGAACATGATATTAGTTCATTTAAGGAGGTTTAGAAAACTGGGTTGAGACGCTTCATAAGAAAGCTAGAAAGGGGGTTGGTTTGTGGTTTGTAGAATTAATCCCCAAGGTCAGAGGCAGACCTGAACACGCATGGAGAAGAGAGATTGAGACATACATTATGGCGGCACATGACTGACCTAGATTTGATGATTCGTGACAGAAAGGCTTGGTGTGTGGAAGGCCTACGCTCCACAATTAGCTGGCATGTTTTGATTGATTCATTTATTGAAATCGATTGCACACAATTATAAAAGCACTTTAAAAATGAACATTCTAAACATCACAATGGGTCTCTTTGAGTGGCATCGGTGACCTCTTCCTTCAACCTTTGTCCGAGCTGTCGCTGTTTTGTCCATTCATCGTGTGATAACCATCCAATCTTGACAGTGTCTTCCTCTACTTTATTCGGTCTGAATTACTTCTGTTTGTATTCATCACTGTACCTTGAGGTTCGTGGCTCAAATCGGAATGACGTATCATTTGGTTTCCATTTACTCTTTCCGGTGTGCATGGTTTCCAGTGCTGACAGTATGTCAGTCCTTGTCTATTATTAACAAAAAAATTACGACATTAACAATTCCAAAGTTGGCGCTGCCGTAAGGGATGAAGTGTTAAAGATTTAATTGTACTCTGATGTTGAGTAACACCTTCCTTTCTATTCTGCCTTGATTATTTCTATTGTAAGTCTCTCTTGTTCGAATTAAATATCAACATTCTGACTAGCGCGTTTCTATTACATGAATTTGGTCTGCTTGTAATTGTGATATTGTTTTCTTCCCGAGGCATGTGTATTCTTGCCGCTCCCAACAAAGCATATAGCCCCCACAGCAGTCGATCTACCTTATAAGAAGCCTGCATTAAATCCTTATCTAATTTTCTAGTGGATCTTCCAGAGCCAAATCCTGAATTATGAGGTTACCAGACCAATACACAACCCTCTGCAGTCTTTTATAACATGCTTGGAAGCTTGCAGCTACCATATTTGCTTCCATCTTGAGTATCATGCAGGTGATTCACACGCACCGATAACAAAACAAAAAAATACACATATCTCTCGCAAACATTTCAATATTTGTAATTCTCGTTGTGTCCTATATTAGTCACAAATACCAGAGTCCCGACTTGGCTTTCAGCTTCCGCATTCGGCTTATACATTGTGGCAACTGAAACCTACCTACTTTGGGATTGGCTTTAAATATGTGTAAACCAAACTAGAATTCTGTATATAGAATGTGACTAAATAAACAATTACTGTCTCAATAAACATAGTTCGATTATTATATGAGGTGTTTTTGTGGAAAATTTTTTGTTTAGTTTTATGGACATTCTGATTTGTTATTAGGAACAATGTGTTTTATTTTGTGCGTTCAATGCATTTCATTCCACAGCTGAGGTGGTCGTTTCGAATGCTCGGAATGAGTGGGTTTACTCTTTTGTGTGCCCTGACAATGATGTTAAGTGGCGGGTTGCTTTAGCTTTCACACATCCAGAGAGTGCTGATGAAGGAGTGCCGTGGTCCTCCATGCAGTTATGCTTTGATTTGCCTCATATGCGTGTCGCTCACTACTACCGAGATTACATTGATCCCTCGCCTTGTTAGCCAGGCTACCATGAAAACAGCGCGTTTCCAAGAAGGGCTGAGTGGAAGCCGAGGTGATGGTGTTGGCCAGTATGTTTTGCCTGACCTTGACTAACATGTCTGACCAGCATGTTGTGTCTGACACTGACTAACATGTCTGACCAGCATGTTGTGTCTGACACTGACTAACATGTCTGATCAGTATGTTGTGCCTGATCCTGACTAACATGTCTGATCAGTATGTTGTGCCTGACCCTGACTAACATGTCTGATCAGTATGTTGTGCCTGATCCTGACTAACATGTCTGATCAGTATATTATGCCTGACCCTGACTGACATGTCTAATCAGTATGTTGTGCCTGACCCTGACTAACATGTCTGACCAGTATGTTGTGCCTGACCCTGACTGGCATGTCTGACCAGTATGTTGTGCCTGACCCTGACTGACATGTCTGACCAGTATGTTTTGCCTGACCAGACGTTAGTATCCCTCCCCCACAGATGAGGTAGTTATATTTTTAAACCAATATAAAGTACCTGTCTTACCGAACCCCGAATAAGGAACAACTATTAGTAACACTGTAACCTGACACGCTTGTCGCAAGAGGTAATGAAAATGGGTTAGGCACGGGATCAAATGCCATGTTCTGTAGATACTGATCAGGAAAGAGAGAAATGATATCTAAACCTCATGGTAGAAGCCTCTACACTCTTCGGAGAAGAGGGAAGCACTAAGATCAAAATATGGAATTCCAGACCGCCATTTAAGCCAAAACATTTGCTTACTGAAGTGATTTCTATTGCACGCTGATGTATATAGCAAGGTTGCCATTCCTATACACATCCTTCTTCAGTTGCCATTATCAACTCGTATAGTAATATGGTCATTTACCAAAAGCGACGCAGTTCAAACTCAGAGTGAGCCAAGCCTCCCTCGAGAGACGAATGGTCGGGCTTACGTTTCATATCAATCTTATAGGGGACGGAGTGGGCTAGTGGTTAAGTGACACGACTCAAAATCCGAAGGTGCTGGGTTCGCTCCCCATCACATCACCGGTCGTTAGCTTGGGGAAGCAAACCCTTAGAGAATGCAGGAGGAAGAAAACCCTTAGAGAATGAAGGACAAAGCAGACCCTTAGAGAATGCAGGAGAAAGCAAACCCTTAAAGAATGCAGGAGAAAGCAGACCCTTAGAGAATGCAGGAGAAAGCAGACCCTTAGAGAATGCAGGAGAAAGCAGACCCTTATAGAATGCAAGAGAAAGCAGACCCTTATAGAATGCAAGAGAAAGCAGACCCTTAGAGAATGCAGGAGAAAGCAGACCCTTACATAAAATGAATGCCGAAGTCGGATGCATTGAGCAGATAGACGCAAATAAAAACATAGTGCAGCACATATCGACTTGGGAAATAGAGAAATAAGGTGAACGCAAAGAATATAAATGTCCATCATACAAAAAGATTTTTTTTAAAAAGATCCCAAAATTGGCATCCTCCCGATGAGAGACATGATCATCCACACAAACCCAACAGAAGAAGACTGAATCCAGCTAAAATGCTACATGAGGGAGCGAGAAAGAATAACGCATACAAGCTACAATAGCTGTATATAGAACAGAACTGGCTAGTCAACAACATTAGGTCTAGGAAATGAGCATACTTCGGCCACATTCAACACCCCAATGGCCTAGAAAGAACGATACGGGAGGACATGGGGTGTATGTATGTATGTATGTATGTATGTATGTATGTATGTATGTATGTATGTATGTATGTATGTATGTATGTATGTATGTATGTGTGTATGTATTTATGTATGTATGTATGTATGTATGTATGTATGTGTGTATGTGTGTGTTTATGTGTGTGTAGGTATTTATGTATGTATGTGTGTATGTATTTATGTGTGTGTATGTATGTGTTTATGTATGTATGTGTGTATGTATGTGTGTGTATGTGTGTATGTATTTATGTATGTATGTGTGTGTGCATATTTGTACGTGTGTGTATGTATGTATTTATGTATGTGTGTGTATATGTGTGTATGTATTTATGTATGTGTGTATGTATGTATGTGTATGTATGTATTTATGTATTTATGTATGTATGTGCGTGTATGTATGTGTGCGTATGTATGTGTGTGCATGTATGTATGTATTTATGTATGTATGTGCGTGTATGTGTGTGCATGTATGTATGTATTTATGTATGTATGTGTGTGCATGTATGTATGTATTTATGCGTGTATGTGTGTGCATGTATGTATGTATTTATGTATGTATGTGCGTGTATGTGTGTGCATGTATGTATGTATTTATGTATGTCTGGAAGTTTGGTAAATGTCCATAATTCGCATCGTTCCAGTGCATCCGAGTTCCAGGTAGGACGAAGAAGGAAATTAATGGCAAGGACAATATCACAACGGACGAGGTGAAGTTGGCACTGGAGAAAATAAAGGTTGCCAAAGCAGATGTACATGATGGTATAACACCAGCAATGGTCAAGTACAGGAGAACTGAAGGTGAACTCTTGAGGGTTGTCATGGCAGGAGCGACAAGGATTGACCAGAGGATTGTGAGATTGTCATTATTCTACCAAAATTAATGAAGATGGACAACCGAAAGTGTGGAAACTATAGACAAATATCATGAGTGTTCCTTACAAAACCTAACTTCAGTTTCATAGTGCTCTGGTACATTTGACTCTGTCCTACAGTCACACTCTGTTACATTTGACTCTGTCCTACAGTTACACTCTGTTACATTTGACTCTGTCCTATAGTCACACTCTGTTTCATTTGACTTTGTCCTATAGTCACACTCTGTTTCATTTGACTTTGTCCTATAGTCACACTCTGTTTCATTTGACTTTGTCCTATAGTCACACTCTGTTTCATTTGACTTTGTCCTATAGTCACACTCTGTTTCATTTGACTTTGTCCTACAGTCACATTCTTGTTTCATTTGACTCTGTCCTACAGTCACATTCTTGCACAACTTTCACACGCCCCCTCAGGGTGAGGCCCTTCCATTACACTATGGTTTGGCTGGCTTCTGATGGCGCACAAACCTAGCATAGGTACATTCAGACGCACGCATACATCCAAGCACTGGTTTATGCGTCTTAATATCGCCCAATTGACTACAGTCTGGGGTGGAATAGGGGCGCCTTCGCCAGTAGAAACTAGTGAAGCAAACACGTAAAATAAAAGAAATATTTTAAAATAGAAAACTTTACACACACACACTAATAGGCGTCCCCAGGGTGAGGCCCTTCCATTGCACTGTAGTTGGGATTGACTACTGAGAGCGCCCTAACTAACACAGGTACACACAGACGCACACGCATCCAAGTACTGGTTAATACATCCTGATATCGCCTAAAAGGGGGGGGGGGGAGAAGGACGTGCCTCAGCCAGTAGGATACAGAGAGGCAAACCTTTACCCCACTCCACACCCTCCCCTCAATAGTACATGGAAGTACACAGTACCTTATAGTCATACTCAGACAACTAGATCTTGTGACTGAGGACAAAATGCACCGATGTTTCTTAGACATGGAAAAGATATTTCATCAAAATTGCGTGCAGCAGGGTCTGGGAGTACGTTGAAGGAAGGAAAGAATACACCAGCACCCTTGATATGCCCCATACTTAGTGTCTATGAAACCTGCAGAAACTACATTAGGACAGCAAACCAAACGTCAAAGGAGTTCAGGACAATCAGTGACATAACTAACATAGGGCGGCATTACATTACTGTACCTATTCATATGGAAGACGTCTTCTAAACCTGTAAAGAGAGGACTAAAAAGTATTTAGTGGGGCACTGAAAGATGAAACTACTTTCAAATCTGGAAAGAGGAACTGTAGAAAAGAGGTATGGCAATTATCAGATCAAAAACAAAAACCATTGTGACCTCGAGACAAGATAAGAATCATTTGTCTGGGAATAGGTCAATCGGTTCAAATACCTTAGAGCTGTAATAAACTAGAAGGGAGGTAAGATGAGTTGTCTACTCGAAGGGCAACAACTGCTACATTTTTCATGCGACAAATAAAGGTCTCCTCTGCAAAAGATAAAAAAGTAAAAAAATTGTGATTTCTATTCCTTAGCCTACCACACATTCAACACCTAATTAACTGCGAGAGCTAGAGGGCACAGGTGAAACGAAGGATCTACAAAGTGACACACAAATCAGTAAATCGCTTACAAGTTGGAGTACATGGCTGCGATTGAAAAATATATGAGAGCAGGCAAAACCTGATTAAACCAAGACCAGACGGAAGGAAGTCAACACAAATGGGCCTCACAACAGAAGGAAGACTCTTTTTAATTAATTTATATTGTACTCTTAATCCTCATGTATCAAGTATATTGTTTGTCATATTTCCCAATCATTCCATCTCATTCATTCTCGTTGTACACCTCACTACGCTGCTATCTTCACAATTGTGTATAAAATGTATGATGGGGCTTTATATTTTTTAAAAAGAAAAAAATATATATATATAAAAAGGGGGATATATATATATTTAAATCAGGAAATAAATAAAGAGACCCGAAGCAAGTTTGAAGGAAAATAAATATACTCATTCCCAAAATGGTCCCAGGAAAACAATTGTGCATATCTATGCAAATAACTACGGCGGACAACGAGGATCATCAAAAGCGAGGAACAACGGGATGAGCATCACGGAAATACCAGGCTAGGTACAAACAGATACACACACGCATCCAAGAACTGGTTTATGCGCCCAAATTGACTGCGGTCTGGGGCGGAATAGGCGCGCCTCCGCCAGTAGAAACTAGTGAGGCAAACACATGAAATAAAAAAAAATAAAAAAGTAATTAAACAAAAAATATGATATATAGTAGTATATATATAGAAGTATACCACTTGCAGCATGTCTGACACTACGTCTTGTGCAGAATAGATTTCTAGGCACAAAATAAGTTGATTTGGTCATCTCATGAGAACGTACCTCATCAACTCCCACTGATGGCTTCCTACTCCGGTACATCTGGCTACATGGCAAGGGGGCGGTCGTGATGCAGGTTGATAGATGAGATTAATGTGATTGTGCAATGACACGGGCTCACATTGACCGACATGTGGCACAGGATAGACGACTTTAGCTCCCCACGTCGCTAAACGGCTTAATTGGGGGGAAAAACTAACTACCTAACGGTTGGAATCCCAACGTTCCGGGTTCGATTCCCACTTGTGTCCAGTTTGGCAGACACTGGGTTTTTTTTTCTTGGACTAATGTTCCTTCGCGTACGGAAAGTAATGGCAGCTTTATAACAGCCAAAAAGGTGGCTGTTGTAAGAAGCTACGTTCTGTAAAAGGACATGCGACTTACTTACCTAACTATACCACTCCACCTATGTACCAGTGTTGACTCATGGAAGTGAGTCATTGACAATCAGAACAACCCAGAAAAGCTTGATCCAAGCGTCAGATTTGAGATATTTAAGATAGGTGGCCCAAGTAACATGAAGAGACAAGGCCAGCAATCAGACAATACGACAGGGTCTCGAAACCTAACCCTTCCAGACGGAGTGAAGCAATCTCAGCTTAGGTGGTTTCGCCTTCTCTGCAGAAAAGGGCATATGCAATCCTAGTCGTTGTGTAGCCTAGATACTATGTTGTGGGCCCTAACATTCCAGGACTATCGTGGTATTCACTCGAACTGTGTTCGCCTCTATGTAATAAGGTGTACAACATAGTTTTCTTCACGTAACTCCGTCTGCTTCTATCGACTTTCAAGATTAAACTTCTGGCTTCGTGATATTCAGCAGCTGTTCACGTTACTCTGTGAATCAAATTTACCAAGAATAATCGATATTTAGTTCAGTACTTCATAAACTCTTTTTACAAAACTAAGTATTAATATACCCTGTTAGACATAAACTATTATAAAAACTACATTAGGATACGATCGATCGACTCGAGAAATCGATTTTGACAGCTTTAACACAAATGCTTCTCACGGTAATCGCCGGTGTTACATTTCTATGGCGATAAATAACTTGCTATTTATTATTATTACTCTTACTTTGGACACGGAAAGTAAGTATTACTATTACTATAATTATGATATAGGTATTAAATTATTGTACACTCGTACGATAGCGAAATTGAATGTTGAGAGACTTAGGTCAGAGATGGTACGACTCGGCGAAGAATCGGACTACATTCAAGACAGTGTTCACTACCTCGCATACGGCACACCCGACGGACTTTTGATGTTGTATTGTAACAAATATGTTATTCTACTTCTTCGCCGTTCGCTCTCAAACTCCCGCTTCTTCCTAAAAAGGACATTGAGTTGTGTTTACATCGAGACTGCAATGTCTGCACCTTTCGGTCCGACACATCCGATTTCAACTGGATTTATTTATTTTTATTTTTTTTTAGGGGGGGGGGGGGGGGGGGGGGGGTGGTGGGTTCAAAGTTTGCCTCCTAACTGCGATTCCTATTCCTTAGCCAGTATACACTAGTTTGTTTGTTTTTGGGTTTTTTTTTGCGTTCGCCTTATTTTCTAATCCCCAAGGCGGTGTGCGATGCATTGGGGATTTTATTTTGCGCCTGTCGGCCCAGTGCATCCGACTTCAGCATGCATTTGTTATGTAATGGTCTGCTTCCTCCTGCATTTTCTAAGGGTTTGCTTCCCCGGGGTAACGGCAGACGATGTGGTGGGGATCGAACTCAGCACCTCCTGGTTGGGAGCCTTATCACTTAACCACTAGCCCACGCCGTCTCCGCTTACACTAGTGACTAGTGCAGCCCGTTCCCAGGGTCGCCACTTGGGGGATGAATAGAGGCTTGGTTAGCTGTGGTTCGCCGACCCTGATGCAAGCAGCCAACTACGGGTCGCTCATTCAATGATGACTTCTCATTCACCTGTCAAATACTGAAGAGTGTAGTTCTATACACCACACAATGTATATACATGTAAATTATTTGAAACACGAGTGCTTGTACATTACCAGTCTCGACCCAGCGTTGAGTACAAAGGAAACAGTTTTAACATATTATCTAGGTAGGTAGACGGGTAGGTAGGAATGCATGTGTGTAGGTAGGTGGGCAGGCAGGTGGGTAGGTAGGTAGCAATGCAGGTGTGTAGGTAGGTGGGCAGGCAGGTGGGTAGGTAGGTAGTAATGCAGGTGTATAGGTAGGTAGACCAGACAGACAGAGAGGCTGGCAGACAGATAGGCAGACAGACAGATATATAGATAAATAGACAGACAGACAGACAGATTAGATAGACAGATAGATAGACAGACATATATATATATATGTAGATAAATATATAGATAAATAGATAGATAGATAGATAGATAGATAGATAGATAGATAGATAGATAGATAGATAGATAGATAGATAGATAGATAGATAGATAGATAGATAGATAGATAGATAGATAGATAGATAGATAGATAGATAGATAGATAGATAGATAGATAGATAGATAGATAGATAGATAGATAGATAGATAGATAGATAGATAGATAGATAGATAGATAGATAGATAGATAGATAGATAGATAGATAGATAGATAGATAGATAGATAGATAGATAGATAGATAGATAGATAAATAGATAGATAGATAGATAGACATACAGACAGACTAAATTAGGTTGCCTTAAATTACAATTACAATAAGAGATACTGGCGAAAGAGAGAGAGAGAGAGAGAGATAGATAGAGTGAGAGAAACAGAGAGATGTAAAGAGAGATTAGATTTACACTACACTATACTGAAAATAGATTTACCACCAAACTATACTGAAGCTATATTTACACTAAACTATACTTAAGATAGATTTACACTAAACTATACTTAAGATATATTTACACTAAACTATACTGAAGCCAGTATAGAAGTCTGATAGGCGTGGTTAATTCATCCCAACAAAGAGTCGTGATTTAGATTTGCATTTTAATATAAATTTAATAGAATTTTAATAGAAATAAATAAGAAGCATTTGTTTTTGGAGAACAGAAGAAAATGAGAACGCAATTGCGATCATAATGTAATCGCTAGCGTCTTGTATTCTGTAGCACACCCTGAGCTAGGAGGAGGACGTAATGTCAACATAACGTAGCCAGGGACGTTTGAGCCCTCAGACTTCAATTCGTGTGTTGAAAGAGTTTTCACACTGCAGACCATATTTGGAAATCCTACCCAACGTCATATTGGAACATTTTAGTTTGTGACATGGTTCCGTTTTCCTAGATCTAAATTGGTACATAGACTCGCTTTGACGACTCTGTTCTACATTTTCACGAACTGGCCGTCCCCTTTACATATTTTCTTCGCCTAAGTTTAGAGCACGTGGTCTTGTTTGCGAAAAAATTACACTGCACAAACAGAGAAACCCTGAAAGGTACTGCATCAAGTGATGGCACGAATTGATACAGGGTCTAGAGATGGAACTCCGGGAGGAACCTTCTCACGGACATCATCTACCATACACAACATGGAAGTCGCTGAACAGACACCGAACTGGTGTATCACGGTGCAAGAGGAGTATGAAACGATGGGGATAGACAGATGATGACACGTGTGACTGTGACACAATACAGGACCCAGACCACCTGATGACCTGCCCCCAACCTCCAGGATACATGGATTAGGTGTGACATGCAGGAGACAAAGTTCAGGGCAAGTAACTGCGAACAAATTGTAAATATTTATCTTGTGTATTGTGTTTTGATTGCATGAACTAGATGTCTTTATACTCTAGCTCTATAAATCCTTCCTGCAGAAACGGGCAGTTGGAATAAAGGCCGTATTAACTGTTCTTGTGTTTTGTCTTGTCTGATAGACATCTGAATGGGATAGTCTTCTTTCTCACACAGCTGACAGTGTTCATATCGCCTTTTCGACACGCTGGAGTCTACGCAAATTTAAATTGGTACATGAGTTACAGTTAGGGATGAAGAGAACGACATATAAGTCACGCAGCTAGAAAGTTTTATCAACATTTATCCGCCTAGGTTCCCCTTCGAGCATAGCGTCGCAACATTTGCTCATCCTCAGTTCCTATTTTGGGACGTCTTCTCTAGTTCCGCCGATGAGGCCCCGATTGAAATAATTTTCTCCTCAACCGTCGCCGTCAGGTATTTCATACCCTTCCCGCTTATCTTTTCCTCTGTGGGTTCTAAGTCAGTGTATGTCTGGTTATACTGTCCGGCGTTTTTATGAGTTACAATGTTTTGGATATAAAATTATAATTTTTGTGAATACTAAAACTAATTTTTACTAGGTCTTTTCGCTGAAAAGATTCACAGTGCCGAGAAATAAAGTACGCTTGTTCTTTTCGTTCACCAAACTGTGCAGGTCTCAAAACAAGCCTGTACCTAGTACATTGAAGCCTCCTGGATCAAGATGCTGAGCAGTGCATGAGCTGCAGCGGTCAACAATCTACATCTGACTGCTGGAGTCAGGTCCAGCGAACTAGAGCTGCCAAATTCCTCTTCCACCTCCACGCGGTGATCCTCGATAACAGACTGCACCAGTGCAGGCTGGTTAAGGAAAATGTGATAAAAAGGGAAGACTTACACGGTACTCAAAAATTTCTGCTGCAGTCGGATGTGTCGCACCGAAAGGTGCAAATATCGCATTCCAGCTGTAAACTACAACACATTCCGTTCTCCAGACTACATTTTGTTACTTTCAAAACCCTTATGGGATCAAGATGCGGAGCAGCGCATGAGCTGCAGTGGTCAGCGACCCATAGCTGACTGTTAGCGTCAGGGCCAGCGAACCAGAACTGCCAAGACCCTTCTACACCTCCACGCGGTGGTCCTGGATAATAGGCTGCAGCAGGACAGACTGGCTAAGAAGAAGGGATCGAATAGGGAAAGCTAACCCGGTACTAAAAAAATTATTGCTGACGTCGGATGTGTTGGACCGGAAGGTGAAAATATCGCAGTCAAGCTGTAAACAACGACACAACGCATTCTGTTCTCTGTACTACATTCTGCTACTTAAGCCCTTTCAGGGCTTGGTAGCGGGAGATTGAGAACGAACGAAGCCAAGCCAAGCCAAAACCCTTATTATGGCTTGGCAGCGGGATTTTGAGAACGAACGAAGAAGAAACCTGCAACACTTCATCTTCAACAGCAGTGTTGGCTATATACCACCGTTTATTAAAGTATCCTTATCGTATTTGTTTACAGTTGAACAAATAAAGAAAATGGAGGGGGGTGGATGGGGGCGGCAAGCTGACAGCAGGTGTTTGTGACAGGTCTGTTGCAAGAAAACCTGGTTGAATACCCCTTATAAAAATGATCCAACATATGAAGGCGCGAAATTGTATGACATAATGAATAGCCCAGTATAGGCGTGTTTGTATTTATTTGCGGCTTTTGTCGGTGAATGCCAAAATAGCACACAAAACCGCTTTGAACAGAGCGATCGAAGGCGTAGACCGTTGAAACCAACTTTTGTGACAAGCTGTAATAATATACACTGCAGTAAAGATACCGCTTTGCGTCTGATTTAGGTTTAAGATCCCCAAGATATAGTTCTCCGCTAATTTAGACATTTTCACGGGTTTCATGCATTTATTTGTGGGTTTCAGCCTTTTTATTACAATCGTTTCAGGGTAATATTCAACCTGCCAGATTGTCCAGAACACATAATTGTCAGTCAACAAGTCTGGAGAATGCCCGCAGTTTGGCAACATTTACAGGCGTATAAATTGACTTATAAATGACAACTCGGCGAACAGAACAGGCTGTTGTTTGGGCTATTTGCTAGAAAGTCTAGTGCAATCATTGGCAGAAGAAACACAAAGAGCCCGTATTCCCCGTCTCTCCTTGTGCGGGTCCTGGGTGTCCCATAATAGGAAGGGAAGAATAGGTCTGATGAGGCCTGTAAATGCATGTCGTAAAGAGCTATGATTATTCTCGCTTTCGTGTCATTTTCATTGGCGTACATCAGCAAAGTAAATTCACACAAGTAAGCCAATTACAGTCGTAGCCTGATGCTCCTTCGGGGATAGCACGAAGAGTGATAACAAGTCTTACCTACATACTTGGGGGAGGAAGACAAACGTCTGGTCAGGCACACTATACTGATCAGACATGTTAGTCAGGGTCAGGTAAAATATACTGTCCAAGACCCTCACCTCGGCTTCCTAGTAGCCCTCCCTGGAAATGGGCTGTGAAACGGGAGGTGAGGGATCGACTTGATCCCAGTAGTAGTGAGCGACACGCAGATGAAGCAAAGTATAGCACAACGGCCTGAAGGACCCCGGTCTACCTTCATCCGCACGTTCGACAAATGAGGAAAGCTAATGTAACCCGTCATTTAACGTTCTTCTCAGAGCGCGAAAAAGAGTAACCTACTCATTATGGGCATT
Organism: Ariolimax columbianus; assembly: GCA_036924085.1. Classification (NCBI taxonomy): domain Eukaryota; kingdom Metazoa; phylum Mollusca; class Gastropoda; order Stylommatophora; family Arionidae; genus Ariolimax; species Ariolimax columbianus. The sequence continues at coordinate 31,911,550 of JAVGWX010000021.1, read as the reverse complement.
CACAAACAACAACAACAACAACAATAACTTTAATACTTAATGTTTCTTCGACGTGTCCTGTTTGAGAAGAAGGATTTCCTTCGCTTTGTCCAAATGTTTAGAACTGGTTACTGTAAGCCCGTATTGCTGCAGGACGTTTGTTACGGCATATATCTATCTGTAACGTGTTCCTCCTTCTGTTACTGGTTCTCCTTGCCTTATATGCGTGCAGTGTTAGCTGATCAGTTTCCATTCTCGTGAGATGACTGAAACATGTTTAATTATTGAGTACAATGGTTGGTTCTGACATTTCTACAATTTCTACAACACTGTGGTAGATTTCTCGTTCTATCTCGTATGACTAGGCGAGGAGATTAACATCCGGTTTAAGTTGGGGAGTGGTGGGGTGGTGAAAGGGGATGGGGGTGGGTAGAGGCAAAGGAAGGTGGGAGGGAGTGAGAAGATTAACTTTAGGCCAGGTGGGGAGTGGAGATTAACGTTGGGCCATATGGGGAGAGAATGTTAAAGTCTGGTCAGGTGAGGATAGGAGACTAACGTTTGGTCAGGTGAAACATATTGATCAGACTATGTCAGGGTCAGGTGAAACATACTGATTAGACTATGTCATGGTCAGGGGAAACATACTGATCAGAGGATGTCAGGGTCAGGTGAAAAATACTGATCAAGGCCACCACCTCACTAACAAGAAGCTCTCCCTGGAAACAGGCTGTTTCGTGGTGGGGATCGGTACTCTGACTTGCAATACAGTCAGGAGGACCCCGGTTCAATTTCTGAAGTATGCATCGGGGTGGGAGAAGTGAGAAGAGTCATTGTAACCAGCCATCAAAGTGTACCTAACTCAAGCGGGAGTGAAGTAAGAAAGAACAGCAACCTTTTATGATGGTATTAATGACCTTCCCTACACATTTCGGTTAACATCTTGTAATGCTCTTATCCAATGCCCTATGTCAACTGGACCCATGCATACACCGACAGTTCTGTAACAAACACAACACAGAATGGAGGGGCAGGGGTATTCCTGAGCCTAACAAATGGTAGAAAAATAACAATGTCAGTGGCAACTGGAGAATTCTCAAGCAATTTCAGAGCGGAGGCAGAGGCACTGAAGGCTGCAATAAAAGCAATGCTGACAGGCGAAAGCAATGAAAGCCAGATAGTCTTGTTTACAGATGCCCTGGCCGTGGTCACAGCACTAAAAACCCAGAAAAATACTGAACTTAATAATTTAAGAGCAGTACTCTGTCAACTATGCCAGCTGTCCGCACCAAAAAGATTGTGGTTTCATCCCACAGTAACATCCAAGGCAACGAGGAGACAGACAGACTGGCAAAAGAAGGTGCAAGACTACCACAACCAGATTCTAGTGTGACCTACGAAGAGTCCAAAAGGTTTATTAGGGCCAGATACATGGCCAAATGGGAAACAGAACATACTGGCTACACAACAAAAGATGCTTATTACCAGTTGAACAGAAGAGAGCAGGTCGTGGTCTTCAGACTCCGCACAGGTCACAACAGACTGAGGTACCACCTATTCAATAAACTGAACGTAGGTGGCACTGACGAATGCAGCTGTGGTACATTGAAAATTACCGCTGAACATCTGCTGCAAAATTGCCCGACATACGAGGACCAGAGAAAGCACATGTGGCCATCACCAGGGGCAACACTAGACAAGCTCTATGGCAGTGTCGACAGCCTCATGATGACAGCTGCTTTCTTCGAACAAATTCAAGTTGTCATCTGACATCGTACGAAGAAGAAGAAGAAGAAGAAGAAGAAGAAGAAGAAGAAGAAGAAGAAGAAGAAGTATTTATGACCTTCCCTACACATTTCGGTTAACATGTTGTAATGCTCCTGTCCAATGCCCTATATCACCGTCAGGTCAGACGCTAGTAGCGAAAAGATGTTATGCATGTATGTTTATCAGTTTGTTACCAGGTTTGTAGCAGTGGTAAGAGGAGTGGGGTGCAGACCAAAGGGAGGAATGCAGAACTGTCGTGGTCTATTAGTGAGTTGCTATTGTCGAGAGGTAAGGCACTCGTCTCTCAGAACGATGAACTGAAATGGTGGTCGATCGAATCCCGCAAGTTTCAAGTGACCTTGGTCTCAAGGGAGGTGGGACCAGAGCTCATGGAACCTGAGTTACCTCCAGTTGTTTTGCCGTTGATCCAAGGTAGCTCGGGACGAGAGGGTTATGTTGATTACCAGAGTAGTTTCTTTTTTACTATAACCCAAATTGTGTCTTGATGGTGTAATTTGTCCCGTATTTGGATTATAATGGGGAAGCAACTACGCTGATGCTCAACCTCACTCTCTCGTCCAGAGCTACCTTGGACCAGTGCCAAGACACATATGTCAAGACTACTGCATGTAAACGTTTCCACCCATTGCTGTGAGATGCAAGTGCCTTTCCTCTCGATCCCAACAACTGCACACATACACACACATACTCATATGTACACTGACATAAACACATTACCTAGTACGCTCTAAGTTAAATACGTTTAAACGCAACATTGTCACAGACACACGCGCGGGCGTACAGACAGAACAACAAATGACAGGGGTTCGCATACCAGGCTCTATTTGCTTTTATACAATATTTGAATGAGCATTGTGAGCAAAGTTATTGTTTGTTATTCCATTCTGTTTATCTTCTAGTGTCCTACATCCTGTTTGTGTTCTCTTTTTGTATCATGTTTACTTCCATTAGGGAGCCGCGTAGCGCAGTGGTTATCGCCCTGGCTTCGCATCTGAGTGGTCCTGGGTTGAGGCATAATGTTTTTTCAGACCGCAATGGCTTCCGGGTCTACCCAGCCTTAAATGGGTACCGGTTCAGTCCGGGAAGTAAAAGAAGCGAGGGAGAGGAGACGGCTACCGCCCTCATAAAATCGAGCCTTTGAAATGTGAGATCGCTAACACCTCACACCCCTACGGCATTAATGATATGGGTTACTTTACTTTACTTTACTTACTTCCATTACTTTCCTCTATTCTGCGTTTTCCTCTCTATTTTCCGTTATTTTTCTCTGTCTCATCATCGCTATTATCAGGAGACATAACTAAACAGACGAGAGCAGAACCGGCATCCTTCCCACAGAAGAAGGTTGCGTCTAGATATCTGCAGTGAGGATAAAAGTTTACCAATGGGGAACGTAGCTCATCACTTTCAATTCGTGGAAAGGGGAATCACTCTCGACATTTCTCTGGTGCTATGGAATGCCCAGAAGTTCATTTACATAATTAAGAAAGCTTTGGAGGATATGAAATGTAGAGTTCTACATGGATGGCCGCTTGATGAGTGCTTTGAGATAAGACCAGATGTTAGTCGAGGTTGTCGCTTAGCCCCATTTCTCTTTCTGCTGACGTTTAATTGTATTATGAAGATGACAACGTCAACCAACAAAAATTGACTATAATAGACCAGAGACAAAACTGTTTGATGAGCTGAACTTTGTTTGAGACTTGGATCTTCCGTCCCCTACCACAATCAGATGATCTAGACTGTATCAATGAATTGGATCTTCCGTCCCCTAACCACAATCAGATGATCTAGACTGTATCAATGACTTGGCTCTTCCGTCCCCTACCACAATCAGATGATCTAGACTGTATCAATGACTTGGCTCTTCCGTCCCCTAAAACCACAATCAGATGATCTAGACTGTATCAATGAATTGGATCTTCCGTCCCCTAACCACAATCAGATGATCTAGACTGTATCAATGAATTGGATCTTCCGTCCCCTAACCACAATCAGAGGATCTAGACTGTATCAATGACTTGGCTCTTCCGTCCCCTAACCACAATCAGAAGATCTAGACTTTGCCAATGACTTGGCTCTTCCGTCCCATAACCACAATCAGAAGATCTAGACTTTGTCAATGACTTGGCTCTTCCGTCTCCTAACCACAATCAGAAGATCTAGACTTTGTCAATGACTTGGCTCTTCCGTCCCCTAATCACAATCAGAAGATCTAGACTTTGCCAATGACTTGACTCTTCCGTCCCATAACCACAATCAGAAGATCTAGACTTTGTCAATGACTTGGCTCTTCCGTCCCCTAGCCACAATCAGATACAAAATGTAAGTACAGTTACTTAGAGATCTCAGAAATTGGGGCTACGAATACACAACGACATAGCAAAGATCGTGAGTGTAAACGCAACTAACAGCAGTCAGATTTGGTTAAGAGATACACTCCTCGAAAGTTTGATAACATTCACATAACTAGCTTGCAATTTAGACAAAGTATGAAGTGCATATAAAGATATTAAAATAAGAATACGAGCGGCGTCCATTGCAATGTTGAACTTGTATGAATTTTAAAAAAAAAGTCCAATATAAAAATTAAAATCTTCTACGCCAATGTAAAATTCCTTTTATTATATGGCACTGGAACATGGAGAACACAATTTCAACTTCGGGTGACTGAGCAGCAATGAGATATTGAAATTGTATGCTCAAATCACTGACGTGGAACTGATTGTAAAAACCAGGAAGATATCAGTGGAACATGATGCGAGGATAAGTAGCTGGCTCTATCCTGGAACCATCAAGACAAGAGAAGAAGAGGCAGACCAAAACAGACAGAGAAAAGAGAGCTTGAAACAAATACACAGGAAACGGGGAAGATATGGACAGAGTTGGGATTGATGGCACAGGACAGGATGACTTGTCGTTTAGTTGTTGAAGACCTGTGCTCCATAGAGAGGTGAAAGGTATTGATTTTGATTTTTCGCACTTGTGTCCTATTTTGCATCGTATTTATCGTCATTTCTTTCGTCGGCGACCCAGTGGTCTCGAGGAGAAATGCTCGCCTCGGGTGTTGGAGGTCGTAGGTTCAAATCACGGCGGAGGCCGGAATTTTTTCACGCGAATCAACCGGTAACATTTTCCCTGATCTCTGAGTAGTGAGATCAGACACCCATGTGCAGTGGCGCGCACGTTTGAAATCCCTTGGCAGTTAGTAATCGAAAACAGTAGGCAAAACCGCTCCTGCTTGATCAACATTCAAACTAAAAAATCTACTCAAATTATTGTATGGATTCTAACCCCACAGAGAATATGTCGCAAAAGGAAACTGTGTGACTATAACATCATGTCTTGTTTATGTGGTTAGAGGAATGGCATATATGGCGCCTGACAGGCTGCGGGTCTACCTTGCTCTAATTTACGTTTCCACCATCACCAGTCCCAAAAATAAGCGATCGTAAATTCTAGTGGCTACACATACTAGGATTGACCTGGCAATTCACTCTCGGATTTTCGCCTGCCAAAACATATGAAACAAAGGAAGTCACACCTTCCCACGATGTCTAACGACACAAGTGTACTAAAGATAATTAGATTGACTATCTTTCTAAGGGACGGCGTGGACTAGTGGTTAAGTGACACGGCCCACAACCCAGAGGTACTGGGTTCGATTCCCATCACAGCACCGGCCGTTACCCCGGTGAAGCAAACCCTTAGAAAATGCAGGTAGAAGCAGGCCCTTACATAAAATGCATGCTGAAGTCAGATGCACTGGGCCGACAGGCGTAAAATAAAAACCACAGTGTGGGATCAAGGTGCTGATCAGCGCATGAGCTGCAGTGGTCATCGACCCTTAGCTGATTATTAGCGCCAGGGCCAGCGAACCAGAGCTGCCAAGACCCTTCTACACCTCCACGCTGTGATCCTGGATAACAGACTGCAACAGTGCAGACTGGCTAAGGAGAAGGGATCGAAGAGGGAATGCTAACCCGGTACTCAAAAAAGTATTGCTTAAATCGGATGTGTTGGACCAAAAGGTGCAAATATCTCAGCCAAGCTGTAAACTACAACACAACGCACTTCGTTCTCTGGACTACATTCTGCTACTTAAGCTCTTTCAGGGTTTGGTAGCGGGAGATTTAGAACGAACGAAGCCAAGCCAAGTCAAAACCACCTTGGTGAATAGAAAAATAAGGCGAACGAAAAAAAATATTAATTTCACTCTTCATCTTTATTTGCCTTATTTCAAGTTCCAATTGCTTTTTCTGAAACGGACTTTGTGATGTTGTTATTTACAGCACGGCTGCGGTATCTGCGCGCATCCTTCCGATTTTAGCTCGTCCTATGAGGATACCAGGCTTGCCTTCCCACTGGGATCGCTATTCTCCTAGTCAGACTAAATTACACTACTGCGGTGCTGCCGAAGACGGATGTGTCGGACCGAAAGGTGCAAATATCGCAGTCAAGCTGTAAACTACGACACAACGCATTCCCTTCTCCTGAATACATCCTGCTACTTGCAAAGCCCTGCTCAGGACTTGGTAGCGGGAGATTCTTCTTCTTCTTCTTCTTCCGTTCTCAGTCTCCCGCTACCAAACCCTCAAAGGGCTTAAGTAGCAGAATGTAGTCCAGAGAACGGAATGCGTTGTGTCGTAGTTTACAGCTTGACTGCGATATTTGCAAATTTCGGTCCAACACATCTGACTTCAGCAAGCATTTTTTTAGTACTGGGTTAGCATTCCCTCTTCGATCCCTTCTCTTTAGCCAGTCTGCCCTGCCGCAGCCTGTTATCCAGGATCACAGCGTGGAGGTGTAGAAGGGTCTTGGCAGCTCTGGTTCGCTGGCCCTGACGCTAGCAGTCAGCTATGGGTCGCTGAACACTGCAGCTCATGCGCTGCTCAGCGTCTTGATTCCGATAGAAGGAGATTGAGAACGAACGCAGAAGAACTAGTGCAGTCTGTTTTCAGGGCCGCCCCTTGGAGTCGAAAAAAGGTCTTGGTCAGCCGGTTCGCTGATCCTGATGGAAGCTTCCGGATATGAGTCGCTGGCTGCCGTCAGGTCCTTGCCTGTTGCATCTTGATCCCAAGTTAAATTTGAGTTTTGGTCATCATCTCATTTATCATTATGATTGTTTTCTTTATCATCATTTGAATATTCTTCTCAATCTTTTTTTATTTCCTTCTGCATCTCCTTACCAACATCATCCCACTCGTTTTCCTAGCGTGTTTTAGATATTTTTATCCGATTTCGTATTTTTATTTTTATTTCTTCTATGTCTTCGGGAAGATGAGGCTGAGAATGTTAGCCAGGGCCAGGAGAAATATACTGGCCAAGACCCTCACCTGACGGGGCTATGAGGCTAACGTCGGGTCAGACAAAACACACTGATCAGAGAGTGTTAGTCAGGGTCAAGAGTAATATACTGGCCATGACCCTCACCTGACCTCATTCGTCGTCATTGAAACGGGCTGTTGTGATGCCCTGGCCGTGGTTACAGCACTAAAAAGCCAGAAAAATACTGAACTTAATGATTTAAGAGCTGTACTCTGCCAACTATGCCAGCAGTCCGCACCAAAAAGAGTAGTGGTACAGTGGGTTCCATCCCACAGTAACATCCAAGGCAACGAGGAGGCAGACAGACTGGCAAAAGAAGGCGCAAGACTACCACAATCAGATTATAGTGTGACATACGAAGAGTCAAAAAGGTTTATTAGGGCCAGATACATGGCCAAATGGGAAACAGAACATACTGGCTACACACAAAATGATGCCTATTACCAGCTGAACAGAAGAGAGCAGGTCGTGGTCTTCAGACTCCGCACAGGCCCCACCAGACTGAGGTACCATATACTCAATAAACTGAAGATAGGTGGTACTGACGAATGCACCTGTGGTACAGGGAAAATGACAGCTGAACATCTGCTGCAAAATTGCCCGACATACGAGGACCAGAGAAAGCACATGTGGCCATCACCAGTGGCAACACTAGACAAGCTCTATGGCAGTGTCGACAGCTTCAGGATGACAGCTGCTTTCTTCGAACAAATTCAAGTTGACGTCTGACAGCGTACGAAGAAGAAGAAAAAGAAGAAGAAGAAACGGGCTGTTGTCGAGGACAACAGTCTGGCTAACAATGTGAGGTTCGACATGATCTCCGTAGTAGTGAGCGACACTCAGATGAAGTCAAACATTGCAGAACCGCCTGAAGAACCCCGGTCCATCTTCATCAGCACGCTCGAGATGTGAGGAGACCTACTGCAACCCGCCCCTTAACGCCATTTTCAGGGCGCACATAAGAGTAACCTACTCATTATGGACATTCGCAAACAACAACTTCTATTTCTTCCTCCTTCTTGTTCATCTTCTCCTTTTTCTTCTTCTTCTTCGCCTTCTTCATTTTTCTTCTTCCTTCTTTTTTTTCTTGTTTTTTTGTTCCTATTTCTTTTATCTTCTTCTTCCTCTTCTTTTTCTTCTTCTTCTTCTTTTTCTTCTATTATTCTTCTTCTTCGCCGTCTTCTCTTCCTACTCCTTCTTCCTTATTTAGTTTCTTTTTCTTATCATTTCCTTTCTTCTTTTTCTTCTTATTCTTCTTCATCATATTCTTTCTTCTTTTCCTTTTTCTTCTTCTACTTCTCCTTCTTCTCCTCCTCCTCCTCCTTCTTTTTCATCATCTTCTTTCTTCTTCTTTTTCTTCTTCCCCTACGTCTGCTGTCAAATCACACATATTTCTCTCCAAAACGTTGTGTTTTGTTTCCGGTTTCTCTTCTCCCGATACATTATCTGCGAGCAGGGTTTGATAGGCCCATGGCGTCACTCCACTATATATTCATACACACAGCAGCAATAAATATATCAGGCGCTTATAACCGCTCTAAACACATATCCAACGAATACCCAGCTGAAAATATCCACAAGAGACCTATTTTTGCGCCATTATCTTGATCCCCTATGCTCATTGTCCAAAGTTCTTCAAGCGAAGAAGCTCCTTTTCTCGCTTCGCTTACACCCAAATCACTGTCATTGTGTGCCCAAACCATTGACTGCGCCGGGGCCATTATTACCAGAATAAGGGCGCTAATGCTTCAGTGGTCTTGTATTTACAAGAGAAGGTCTTTGACCATTCAAATGGCGTGTTCTGTCCCTTCGTGGCATGATTGTTGGATTCCACACTTCAAGGATTCCATTGACTTGACTAACGCTCAAACTGGCTTTCAACAATGGGAATTCCAACTTTTCAAACGACTCTAGTTATTCCCTTGTGACAAGAAAAGAACGATTTTTTCCAACTCCATGTTCAAATGACGTATTGTTCGTCTGCTTCTCTCTGGCAGTTTTCAGCCATCTTGGACTTCACTAAACAATGAGGACCAAACAGTTCACAGCTTCCTTTTTCTTTCGACAGACGGTGAAGTATACATCAGAGTTGTTCTGGCAGGCCTAAATATCGCTTAATTCTTTAAAATTATGGGATGTTATTATTGTCAAGTATATCCTGGTAATATTTCAACTACTTTACAATATTTTTAAGAAGACAAAAGGAAAGTCAAACGCCCTACACAATTGTCTTCTTCTGGTCTTTGCTTGAGGTCTAACAAGGACAACAACTTGCATTTTTGTTCACTCAGTAACCATCGCTTGCAGCGGCTAGAACCATCAGAACATGCCTCCTTTCTGGCAGCTGTGTAAACTATGACGTAATTATGCTAGAGGTTGAAAGGTCCAAGGTGAGGACAATCTGGAATATAACTTGAATTTGGCTTTTCATATTTTCTTGTAATAAAGTCAGTTTCCAAAACGAGGTCGACACGCGCAGATTTCAAAGATAAAAAATAGAAACTTTGTCCGGTTATCATGGGCGTACACGACACAAATAATTTACTATTCTTGATCTTGATAAATCGTTCCCCTGCGTAAATGCGGGCCAAAACATCGTTTCCAGTGGAACCTGTTTTAGGCTACGGAAATCCAGTGGTGCCTCGGATGTTGTTGTAGACCGCGAGGGAGTCTCACCAATGTATAGGAGGTTTCCTCTCCGGTCTCTTGTTGTATCGAAGATACCGATAACTGTCGCCGTGCTCCATCGAAGATGGTGTCGAGCAAACACGTGACCTGTCCATCTATGTATTGCCCTGTCTGTATAGATTGCCGCATCATTCACCAAGGACTTCTTCTTCTTCTTCTTCTTCTTCTTCTTTTTCTTCTTCTTCTTCTTCTTCTTCGTACGATATCAGACGTCAACTTCAATTTTTTCGAAAAATGCAGCGGTCATCCTGAGGCTGTCGACACTGCCATAGAGCTTGTCTAGTGTTGCCACTGGTGATGGCCACATGTACTTTCTTTGGTCTTCGTATGTCGGGCAATTTTGTAGCAGATGTTCAGCGGTCATTTTCCCTGTACCACAGGTGCATTCGTCAGTGCCACCTATCTTCAGTTTATTGAATAGGTGGTACCTCAGTCTGTTGTGGCCTGTGCGGAGTCTGAAGACCACTACCTGCTCTCTTCTGTTCAACTGGTAATAGGCATCATTTTTTGTGCAGCCAGTATGTTCTGTTTCCCATTTGGTCATGTATCTGGCTCTAATAAGCCTTTTGGACTCTTCGTAGGTCATTCGAGAATCTGGTTGTGGTAGTCTTGCACCTTCTTTTGCCAGCCTGCCTGCCTCTTCGTTGCCTTGGATGTTACAGTGGGATGGAACCCACTGTACCACTACTCTTTTTGGTGCGGACTGCTGGCAAAGTTGACAGAGTACTGCTCTTAAATCATTAAGTTCAGTATTTTTCTGGATTTTTAGGGCTGTGACTACGGCCAGGGCATCTGTAAACAGGACTATCTGGCTTTCATTTCTTTTGCCTGTCAGCATTGCTTCTACTGCAGCCCTCAGTGCCTCTGCCTCCGCTCTGAAATTGCTTGTGTATTTTCCAGTTGCCACTGACATTGTTATTTTTCTACCATTTGGTAGGCTCAGGAATACCCTTGCCCCTCCATTCTGTGTTGTATTTGTTACAGAACTGTCGGTGTATGCATGGGTCCAGTCCATACTTGGGTAGTTTTTCGTTATGTACATCAAGGTTGTGTCTCTTCTTTCTTTTTTCAGTCTGGCTGTTCTTGTTTCCAATACCTGGTATATGTTCTACCACCTCCGGAATGATATGCTGCTTCCAGGTATGTTTTCGTACAGTAGAGATGGGCTTTGGTGTTCTTAATGTGTTCATAGGGTCTTCGCTCATCTTTGCTTTGACTATTTCTGCAAAGTTTCTTCGGCTTTAGTTTCCCATTTCCAAATCTATTTAGTCTCTGATGCATTGGATGGTCTGTCAGTCTTCTGCGTATTTCTGCTTGCTGCTGGGCTCTGCAGTCTGTTCTGTTGGTCATGGATTGCAGATTTGTAATCTTTTCAAGTTCTACAATTGGCGTTGACTTCATGCCTCCTGTTATAACTCTCATGGCTTGGTTTTGAAGTTTGCTAATTTTATCAAAGTTCGCCTTTGCAGCTGTTGTCCATGCCACAATGCCATACTCTAGAACTGGTCTCACTCTTCCAGTGTACAGTTTCTTTAGTATACTTTCGTCTGCTCCCCAGCTTGTGCCAGCAAGTTTCCTCATGATTGCCATTTTTTGTCTGGTTCTCATTCGGTTTCTCTCGATCTGACTTTTCTATGTCATGCGCCTATCAAAAGTGACGCCCAAGTAGTTTGGGTTGTCGTTTGGCCGCAGGTATTTGCCGTTAAGACTTATTTTGGCGTTCTGGGGTTTATTTGAAAGAGAAGGATATCTAATTTCAAACCAAAGAATGCCTTGAATGTAGCCGGGAGACAGCCATTTTGTAGACAGGGTTTACCTTTGAATACGAAGATGGCCGGATGTGCTGGGCTGAAAAGTGCAGAGATCACAGTCCAATTTCAAAATACGGTGAACTGATCTTAGGCTTGAAAAAAAGGACGTGCAAGAAGCCAAAATAACAATTTCTTTTAGCTGTGAATTTTAAAAAACTGGGTTCAAGACGATAGAATTGAGTGCCAAATACATGTTCAAGCGATTACTATTTCGCATTTGTTTTCTTTGAAAGCTGATCACATCTCGTTAAAACTGCAATCTGGTCGTTTGCCAGAGTGCTGTTCTGAGAGAGCATGTCTAAATTTGCGAGGAGATGTCAGCACATCTGGTCCACTTCCCCAATAAATGTTATTCTTGCGGTACGCTATTTTGTACAGACCAATTCCGAAAGGGCTCAACTATGGTCCTTATGCGCTGTATTTGGCGCGCAAAGAACATAGAAAGATAGATAAATAGATAGATAGATAGTTAGATAGATAGATAGATAGATAGATAGATAGATAGATAGATAGATAGATAGATAGATAGATAGATAGATAGATAGATAGATAGATAGATAGATAGATAGATAGATAGATAGATAGATAGATAGATAGATAGATAGATAGATAGATAGATAGATAGAATTTATCTATTCGTGCGTTACACTCTTTGTGGACATGGTTTGTAAATCGGCGTCGCTGTTCTTGGGGACAGGTGCTGTAGATTATGCCGTGCTCCTCAGTGGTCTTGAGGTAAGGTGTCCGCCTCGGGGGGGGACTCAGTGGTCTCCAGGTAAAGTGTCCGCCTCGGGTGGGGGACTCAGTGGTCTCGAGGTAAGGTGTCCGCCTCGGGTGGGAGATTCAGTGGTCTCGAGGTAAGGTGTACGCCTCGGGTGGCGGGGCTTAGTGGTCTCGAGGTAAGGTGTCCGCGTCGGGTGGGGGACTAGTGGTCTTCAGGTAAGGTGTCCGCCTCGGGTGCAGGAGGTCGCTAGTTCGAATCACGGCGGAGATGGGGTTTTACGGATTAAAAAAACATTCTTCTGAGTAGTGATATGGGACTTCCGTGTGCAGTGTCAAGCACGTAAAAACTCTCTTGGCAGAAACCAAAAAGAGTAGACTGGCAGCTGTCCAAACAAAATTAAAATATTCTAGTTAAAAATCTACCTATATTATTTGTACCTTCCCCCAGGCCTAGCACGCCGCAGGAAGTTCTAAAATACCTACTAGGTAAAGTTGAAGCCTTCGGCTACCTGGCAGCAGATATTAAACATGCTTGATTATGATGATTCCATGTGTTCCAAGTCTTGCTGCTCGCCGAATTCATCATTAATATTGTTGGCTATCTACTGATCATACAAAGATGTCCAACATATTTGTATCTCCTGTTGTCGCTCTAAGACACAGTTTGTATCTCCTGTTGTCACTCTAAGACACAGTTTGTATCTCCTATTGTCACTCTAAGACACAGTTGGTATGTCCTGTTGTCACTCTAAGACACAGTTTGTATCTCCTGTTGTCACTCAAAGACACAGTTTGTATGTCCTGTTGTCGCTCTAAGACACATTTTGTATGTCCTGTTGTGGTCGCTCTAAGACACAGTTTGTATCTCCTGTTGTCGCTCTAAGACACAGTTTGTATCTCCTGTTGTTGTCGCTCTAAGACACAGTTTGTATCTCCTGTTGTCGATCTAAGACACAGTTTTTATCTCCTGTTGTTGTCGCTCTAAGAAAAAGTTTGTATCTCTTGTTGTGGTCGCTCTAAGACACAGTTTGTATCTCTTGTTGTCGCTCTAAGACACAGTTTGTATCTCCTGTTGTGGTCGCTCTAAGACACAGTTTGTATCTCCTGTTGTCGCTCTAAGACACAGTTTGTATCTCCTGTTGTGGTCGCTCTAAGACACAGTTTGTATGTCCTGTTGTCGCTCTAAGACACAGTTTGTATCTCCTGTTGTTGTCGCTCTAAAACACAGTTTGTATCTCCTGTTGTCGCTCTAAGACACAGTTTGTATCTCCTGTTGTTGTCGCTCTAAGACACAGTTTGTATCTCCTGTTGTTGTCGCTCTAAAACACAGTTTGTATCTTCTGTTGTCGCTCTAAGACACAGTTTGTATATCCTGTTGTTGTCGCTCTAAAACACAGTTTGCATCTCCTGTTGTCGCTCTAAGACACAGTTTTTATCTCCTGTTGTCGCTCTAAGACACAGTTTTTATCTCCTGTTGTCGCTCTAAGACACAGTTTGTATCTCCTGTGGTTGTCGCTCTAAGACACAGTTTGTATCTCCTGTTGTCGCTCTAAGACACAGTTTGTATCGCCTGTTGTCGCTCTAAGACACAGTTTGTATCTCCTGTTGTTGTCGCTTTAAGGCACAGTTTTTATCTTCTGTTGTTTTCGCTCTAAGACACAGTTTGTATCTCCTGTTGTCGCTCTAAGACACAGTTTGTATCTCCTGTTGTCGCCCTAAGACACAGTTGTTATCTTCTGTTGTCGCTCTAAGACACAGTTTGTATCTCCTGTTGTTGTCGCTCTAAGACACAGTTTGTATCTCCTGTTGTCGCTCTAAGACACATTTTTATCTCCTGTTGTCGCTCTAAGACACAGTTTGTATCTCCTGTTGTCGCTCGAAGATACAGTTTGTATGTCCTGTTGTCGTTTTAAGACACAGTTTGTCTCTCCTGTTGTTGTCGCTCTAAGACACAGTTTGTATGTCCTGTTGTGGTCGCTCTAAAACACAGTTTGTATGTCCTGTTGTCGCTCTAAGACACAGTTTGTATCTTCTGTTGTTGTCGCTCTAAAACACAGTTTGAATCTCCTGTTGTCGCTCGAAGACACAGTTTGTCTCTCCTGTTGTTGTCGCTCTAAGACACAGTTTTTATCTCCTGTTGTCGCTCGAAGACACAGTTTGTATGTTGTTTGTGGTCGCTCTAAAACACAGTTTGTATGTCCCGTTGTCGTACTAAGACACATTTTTTATCTCCTGTTGTCGCTCGAAGACACAGTTTGAATCTCCTGTTGTCGCTCGAAGACACAGTTTGTCTCTCCTGTTGTTGTCGCTCTAAGACACAGTTTTTATCTCCTGTTGTCGCTCGAAGACACAGTTTGTATGTCCTGTTGTGGTCGCTCTAAAACACAGTTTGTATGTCCTGTTGTCGTTCTAAGACACAATTTTTATCTCCTGTTGTCGCTCGAAGACACAGTTTGTATGTCCTGTTGTGGTCGCTCTAAAACACAGTTTGTATCTCCTGTTGTCGTTCTAAGACACAATTTTTATCTCCTGTTGTCGCTCGAAGACACAGTTTGTATCTCCTGTTGTCGCTCTAAGACACAGTTTGTATGCAATGTTTAAGTGGCTTATCATGTCTCTCCATCTATTTGCCTAACTTTCTTTTCTTGGTTTGACTCTCTCCCTTTCTCTCTCTCTCTCTTTTTCTTTCTTTATCGCTCTCTCTCCCCCTCTATATTTATCTATGTCTCTCTATCTCTCTATCTCTCTCTCTCTCTCTCTATCGCTCTATCTTTTTCTCTATATCTCTATATATATATATATGTCTCTCTATATCTCTATATCTCTCTATCTCGCTCCCTCTCTCCCCTCTCTCTGTCTCTCTCTCCCTTTCTTATCTCTGTCTCTCTCTCTCTCTCCCTCTCTCTCCCTCCCTTTTTCTTTCTCCCTCTCTCTTCCTCTCTCTCACTCCCTCTCGCACTCTCTGTCTCTTTATCTCTATATCTCTCTCCCCTCTCTCCTTCTCTCTTTCTCTTTCTCTCCCTCTCTCTATATCTGTCTCTCTCTCTTTATATCGCTCCCTCTCTATCCCTCTCTCACTCCCTCTCTCTATCTGTATCTCTCTCTATCTTTATTTATTACCCTCTCTCTCTATCTCTCCCGTCCCATGACACTCATCCATTCCCATCACATCCCGTCCTATAACATCCTGTCCCATCCCATAATACCCATCCGGCCCCATCACATACCGTCTCATCTCGTCCCATCCCATCCAATCACATCTTGTCCCGTGTTGTCCCGTCCAATAACACTCATTCAGTCCCATCACATCCCGTATCGTCCCGTCCAATAACACTCCTTCCGTCACATCCCGTATCCTCTCGTCCAATAACACTATTTCCGTCACATCTCGTATCCTCTCGTCTAATAACACTATTTCCGTCACATCCCGTATCCTCTCGTCCAATAACACTCCTTCCGTCACATCCCGTATCCTCTGGTCCAATAACACTCCTTCCGTCACATCCGGTATCCTCTCGTCCAATAACACTCCTTCCGTCACATCCCGTATCCTCTCGTCCAATAACACTCCTTCCGTCACATCCCGTATCCTCTCGTCCAATAACACTCCTTCCGTCACATCCCGTATCCTCTCGTCCAATAACACTCCTTCCGTCACATCCCGTATCCTCTCGTCCAATAACACTCCTTCCGTCACATCCCGTATCCTCTCGTCCAATAACACTCCTTCCGTCACATCCCGTATCCTCTCGTCCAATAACACTCCTTCCGTCACATCCCTAGACTAGATTAATGAGTGCATCATGTCGCCCGTATATCGTCGTGCCCTGGTAGGGAAGCAAAGAATAACCTGGCAGGCATGTCATAAAAAAAAAGAAAACATGCACTTTTGACAGAAGAACAGCGACTGTCCACTCAGACTAAAGAGGGTTATGCATGGCACCGGCTAGTTCATCCTGTATATTATATCTTTTTTTTCTTCTTCTTCTTCACCTTCTTCTTCGTACATAGACGGCAACTTCAAAATATCGTCTTCTTATTATTATTTTTCTTCTTCATCTTCTTCTTTTCTTCTTTTTCTTCCACAACGAGTTGATATTCACTGCGTGACAATCTCATGCTAGTTACTCAGTTCAGAACTGGTTATATACATCTAACGGTCACAGTGGTTTACGTGAGGCCACTGGTATCTTCATACAGCTTGTCCAGGAATGGTGTCGGTGATAGTCGTATGTGCTTTCTTTGACTCTAAATGGGTTTGACTCTACATGGGCCTTGACTATATATGGGCGTTGACTCTATATGGGCGTTGACTCTACCTGGGCGTTGACTCTATATGGGCCTTGACTGTATATGGAGGAGATTGATTACATGGATAAATATGCGAGGCATGTTCAAATTAAACCGGACCTAACTGCACTTAGTGAATATACGTACGATGGTCATGACGATATCACTTCCTATGTAAACAGCACATACCAGTCATCAAGTTTGGAAAATTAAATTATCCTGCGACTCATAGTTTCCATAGCTGATCGTTGAAAACATGGCGGCTGTGATACGGAAATCATCCAGAGTTGATCAACGAGCGGAGATTCTGTTTCTAACAGCTGAAGAATGTCAACCAGTTGACATTCATCGCAGAATGCAGGCAGTGTATGGTGACAAAAGTGTGGCGAACGTAAGCTCCGGCGACGGTCTACCCGAATCGCTGAAACAATTTTGGCGATGAAATCTTCTGACGTTACAATATGCGCCTGACCTGGTCTCGGAAGATCTTTCGTTAACTCACGTCCTTCTTTAAACATCGTCCAGTTCTTCACTGTTGTGTTTTAGCTAATCCGATGCGCTAAAGATGTAACTGCTTATATAAAAATGAAGTGCAGGCGGTGAAATGAACAGATGCGGAGATAGACAGAAAGCGAGAGCGCAGAAAACAATGAAACCTGAATAGAAGGTATGGACTATATTCAATATATAAGGAACTTTAACTCGTTCTGATGTCTAAAGAAAAATAATGTTTGTTAAGCAAAGAAAGATACACTCATAAATAACCCAGTAATTTAAGATGTAGTAGCCATACAAAATATTATGAATGTATAATTACAACGAATGAAATTGCTTGAAAAACAGGAAAGAATTCACTTGATTTTGACATTTAGAATGAAACTGTAGAATCTTCTAAAGGAATTAAGTTACTGAGAGATTTAAAAGAAGGATTAAATTACTTTTAGACAAAGTTGGAAAGACAATTCTTGTAAGCTTGGAAAGTATTCAAGTTCTTTGAACACATGCATTAATTAGTTTGCCAACCAGGCAAGTATTTACCTGGGAGCTTTTACGATTTCATTTGCTTGCAAACTTTGCAAGTGTTCAAATTACTGGAAACCTTGATCAAATTAACTTCTCTTACAAACCTTGCACGTGTTTAATGTAGCGGATACCTTACAGGAATTAACTTCTCTTACAAACCTTGTACGTGTTTAATGTAGTGGATACCTTACAAGAATTAACTTCTCTTACAAACCTTGCACGTGTTTAATGTAGCGGATACCTTACAAGAATTAACTTCTCTTACAAACCTTGCACGTGTTTAATGTAGCGGATACCTTGCAAAAGTTTCCTTTTTTTAAATCATAAAGAAAAATGTATGTCATAAAAATCACGAATAAGTGAAACTTGTTTGAAAAATTTACAAGAACTAAACTGTCTGAAAACACTAAAAACAAAAAACAAATTACTTGGAAACTTGACATGCATGAAACTACCTGTAAATATGGACAGAAAGGATATTACTTTGAAACTTTGCTCGGAGACGTGGCAAGAATTATAATATCCGCAGAACTTGAAAGCACGAAGCTGCTCACCATCATTGCAAGAGTTTGAAGCATTCTGATCATGCTTTGTTAGATGGTGGTTAGGGTTTGGGATAGGGTTAGGTAAAAGACATTGATCAGGCTTTGTTAGTTGGGGTTAGGGTTAGGGTTATGTGAAACATACTGATCAGGCTTTGTTAGTTGAGGTTAGGGTTAGGGGAAACATACTGATCAGGCTTTGTTAGTTAGGGTTAGGATTAGGGTTATGTGAAACATACTGATCAGGCTTTGTCAGGGTTAAGTGAAAAATACTGATCAGACTATGTCAGGGCCAGGTGAAACATACTGATCAGACTATGTCAGGGCCAGGTGAAACATACTGATCAGACTATGTCAGGGTTAGGTGAAACATACTGATCAGACTATGTCAGGGCCAGGTGAAACATACTGATCAGACTATGTCAGGGTTAGGTGAAACATACTGATCAGACTATGTCAGGGTCAGGTGAAACATACAGATCATACTATGTCAGGGTCAGGTGAAGCTTACTGATCAAGACCCCCCCCCCCCCCCCCCCCGCCCTCACTACCAATCAGTTCTCCTCAGAAACTGGCTGTTTCATGTCAGCCTGGCTAACGAAGTGATGGATCGACACTGTCGTCCCTGTAACGATGACCTTACTTAAGAGAATCGCATTACATTACAGTCCAGACAACCTCGGTCCACCTTCTCAAGTACACCTCAGATGTTAGAAGAGCCACTGTAACCCACCAGTAAAAAATCGTTAAGAGTATCTAACCCAAGTACGAGTGGTATCAGCATCAGCAACAAAAACAGCAACAACACCAGCAACAATAACAGCAATAACAACAACAACAGCAATAGCAAAAAAAAACAACAACAACAGCAGCAGCAACAACAACAACAACAACAACATATTTCTCGTAAACTGCCTCGTTGTTGAACAAGTAATTGCCTATAAACATTGCAATAGCTAAATTGCTTGGAAGCCTTTAAAACATGATATGATAATAAGATCTTGCAATAAGTGAACTGCTCTTCGACTGAGCAAAAACTAAACTCATTGAAAACCTTACAAAAACTAAACTCATTGAAAACCTTACAAAAACTAAACTCATTTAAAACTTTACAAAAACTAAACTCACTGAAAACCTTACAAAAACTAAACTGCTTGAAAACCTTACAAAAAATAAACTGCTTGAAAACCTTACCAAAACTAAACTCATTGAAAACCTTACAAAAACTAAACTGCTTGAAAACGTTACAAAAACTAAACTGCTTGGCAACGATACAAACATTAAACTGCTTGAAAAAAACAACTGATTGAGACCAAACGAAGTTGAGGAAGAAGAAGAAGACAAATAAGATAAAGTAGTAGTAGTAGTAGTGATATTAGTAGTGGTGGTGGTGGTGGTGGTAGTAGTAGTAGTTTTAATAGTAGTAGTAGTAGTAGTAGTAGTAGTAATGGTATTAGTAGTAGTGGTGGTGGTGGTGGTGGTCGTAGTAGTAGTAGTAGTAGTAGTAGTAGTAGTAGTAGTAGTAGTAATGGTATTAGTAGTAGTGGTGGTGGTGGTGGGGGTCGTAGTAGTAGTAGTAGTAGTAGTAGTAGTAGTAGTAGTAATGGTATTAGTAGTAGTGGTGGTGGTGGTGGTGGTCGTAGTAGTAGTAGTAGTAGTAGTAGTAGTAGTAGTAGTAGTAATGGTATTAGTAGTAGTGGTGGTGGTGGTGGTGGTCGTAGTAGTAGTAGTAGTAGTAGTAGTAGTAGTAGTAATGGTATTAGTAGTAGTGGTGGTGGTGGTGGTGGTCGTAGTAGTAGTAGTAGTAGTAGTAGTAGTAGTAGTAGTAGTAGTAATGGTATTAGTAGTAGTGGTGGTGGTGGTGGTGGTCGTAGTAGTAGTAGTAGTAGTAGTAGTAGTAGTAGTAGTAGTAGTAATGGTATTAGTAGTAGTGGTGGTGGTGGTGGTGGTCGTAGTAGTAGTAGTAGTAGTAGTAGTAGTAGTAGTAGTAGTAGTAGTAGTAGTAGTAGTAATGGTATTAGTAGTAGTGGTGGTGGTGGTGGTGGTCGTAGTAGTAGTAGTAGTAGTAGTAGTAGTAGTAGTAGTAGTAGTAGTAGTAGTAGTAGTAGTAGTAGTAGTAGTAGTAGTAGTAGTAGTAGAAGTAGTAGTAATAGAAGAAAAAGAAAAAGAAAAAGAAAAAGAAGAAGAAGAAGAAGAAGAAGAAGCATAATTAATATACATATGCGTATAGTTTAATCATTGCATATACCCCTTATCACAATAAATAAGAACCCAAACAGACAATAGACGATAGTGCATACCAAAATGGTGGACTAAACATATTCCCTCAGAAACTAGACTCTAACGATGCGTATAGATGTAGGCCCACCGTATCGATTAATCCCGCTTAATCTTAATCAGGATGAAGTAAGGTACGGTACTTCACCAAAGACACAACGATTAAAAACAGCTGTTATTGTAGAACTATTCTTTATGATTTGTCATGCGTTTTATTCGCGTGTTGAATAGAATATACGGTCTATTAGAAGTTTAGCCGTAATCAGTTTTTTGACTCGTGGGTGTTTGTGGAAACCTTTCTGTCAGGGAGCTGTATACATTGTTGTAAATTTAACGAGTATTTAGTTTTTGTAAGATTTTAAAGCAGTTTATTTTTGAAAGGTTTTTAAACAGTTTAGTTTTTGTAAGGTTTTAAAAAAATGTTTAGTGTTTGTAAGATTTTCAAGCAGTTAGGTTTTTGGATGATTATCAAGTAGTATATCTATTGTAAGATTTTCACGCAATTTAGTTATTGTAAGGTTACCAGGCAGTTTATATTTGTAAGGTTTTTAAACAATTTAGTATTTGCAAGGTTTTCAAGCAGTTTAGTTTTTGTAAGGTTTGCAAGCAGAATAATTTATGTAAAGTTTTCAAAAACTAATTTTTTTTTTAAAGATTTTCAGTCAGTTTAACTTGTGTAAGGTTACCAAAAAGTTTAGTTCTGGTAACGTTATCAGGCAGTTTCGTTTTTGCAAGGTTTTCTAGCAGTTTCGTTTTTGCAAGGTTTTCTAGCAGTTTCGTTTTTGCAAGGCTTTTTTTCCAATCCATCTTCTGATGTTATCCACCCACTTAAAACGTTGTCTGCCTCTTGAACGGCTGCCTTCCACCCTACCCTCCAGTATGGTTTTCCACAAGGAGGTATGTCTCGTAATATGACCAAGATAACGTAACTCTCTAACTCTGATTTCGGTGATAAATCTCTTTTCCCCCTCAACTTTTCCAGTACGTCCAAATTTGTTTTCTTCTCTTTCCAAGAAATGCGATCCAATCTTTTATATACCCACATTTTGAAGGCTACAATGCTCTTTTTTCAACTTGTTATTCATTGTCCATGTTTCTGCGCCATAAAGTAGTGATGAGTATACGCAACACCTGACAATTCTCATTTTCAAATTATGATGTATCTGTTTGGATGTCAGTGTGTGTCGCATATTGTCTAATACCATCTTGGCCATACCTGTTCTCTTTCTTATTTCTTTTTCACAGCTGCCTTC
Source organism: Ariolimax columbianus (assembly GCA_036924085.1). NCBI lineage: Eukaryota > Metazoa > Mollusca > Gastropoda > Stylommatophora > Arionidae > Ariolimax > Ariolimax columbianus. The sequence goes on along the minus strand of JAVGWX010000021.1, from coordinate 31,889,851 downwards.
TTCCGTTATTATATGACCTAGATAGGAGAAACTCTGTCCTTGTTCAAGTAGTTGATCTTTTATTTTGATCTGCTTACATGGTTTCTTGTCACTTTTCCTAATTATCATAGTCTTTGTTTTCTTCATGTTTATGTCAAATCCAAGCTCGTGACTTATTGTGTATATTGTACACCTATATCGGTTCTAAATCTTCCAAACAAATGAATGCCTAAGTGGGACAGGAGTCCAGACCCCTGAACACGTACCCCAAGAATGCCCAAGTAGGACAGGAGTCCAGACCCCTGAACACGTACCCCAAGAAGGCCTAAGTGGGACAGGAGTCCAGACCCCTGAACACGTACCCCAAGAATGCCCAAGAACCAAGATGCCAGACCTGGCCAGACGGAACAGAACTGAGACAAAAACTATGGGGTCACCGCTCAGACCTGGAACGGACTGTGGATTTTATTAAGCTGCTCGAGCCTAGCCCACTAAGCAGGAAACTGTTCTCCCAGCTACATCCAGCTTACGCAAGACATGGGACCTGCAAAGGGACATCTGCCCTTGTAGAAGTACAGGTCGACTAAAAACGAATAGCTAAGATCTTTTTTTTTAAAAATATATATAATTAAATAAATTTGTAAAAATCCCGTTGGTTATTGTTCAAGCAGGAACATAGGATACATCTGCAATTCGCCTCCTTGTAGGAAGCCTGGTCCAACATTTTAGCGTTCTTTTGTTATAAATTGTTTATGTGAAATGTTCGTTCTTTTTCTTGTTCGGCAACGTTCTCAAAAACAAAGGCGTTGTGAAGTTGTCTTGTAGTTAGTTTACAGCGATTTCTGCACCTTTAGCTCGACACATCCGGCTTCAGCTAACTTTTTGCGGGACCTGGTTTGCCTTCCCATTGCGATCATCATTCTTTTAGCCAGACTACACTAGTGCAGCCTGTTTCCATGCCCGCCTCTAGAAGCGGAAACAGATCTTGGTCAACTCTTGTTCACTGAACCTGATGCAAGCTGTCAGCTATGAGTCATTGCCTGCTGTCAGCTATGAGTCACTGGCTGCTGTCAGCTATGAGTCGCTGGCTGCTGTCAGATATGAGTCATTGCCTGCTGTCAGCTATGAGTCACTGCCCGCTGTCAGCTATGAGTCACGGGCTGCCGTGAGCTATGAGTCACTAGCTGCCGTCAGCAACTTCCCCTGCGCTGCACTTCAAACCCGACATCGGGTTTCAGTGGCTCGTCTTACGCGGAGAACACGAACCATTTAGATCACGTGAACCTGCTCTCAGTGGCCACGCTGAAGGTTGCGAGAGAGAACAGGTTTATCCTGACATCCAGAGGTACTATTAGTTGGAATATTGACATTGGATTGAGGTAAACTTTGAAGGTCATCAACATCCTCTGCGTGAATTAAGGAACTGCAATCAATGAACCAGCCAAGCACAGAATGCAAAGTTTTCAAATCATTCTCTAGTCTAACAGTTAAGGATACATGCGATGAGTGTGTACAATAATCGAGGTATGAGAACCATCAGCACCTATACTCTTCAGTTTCAGCGTGACAACAGTTTAAGTTGTGAATGTCCAGGTAGCCGGGTTGAGTGTATGGACAAGTAGCAAGATTATGTTTATTGTCAGGTAGCCGGATCGAGTGTATAGTCAGGTAGCCAGATTGAGTGTATGGTCAGGTAGCCAGATTGAGTGTATGGTCAGGTAGCCAGATTGAGTGTATGGTCAGGTAGTCAGATTGAGTGTATGGTCAGGTAGCCAGATTGAGTGTATGGTCAGGTAGCCAGATTGAGTGTATGGTCAGGTAGCCAGATTGAGTGTATGGTCAGGTAGTCAGATTGAGTGTATGGTCAGGTAGCCAGATTGAGTGTATGGTCAGGTAGCCAGATTGAGTGTATGGTCAGGTAGCCAGATTGAGTGTATGGTCAGGTAGCCAGATTGAGTGTATGGTCAGGTAGCCAGATTGAGTGTATGGTCAGGTAGCCAGATTTAGTGTATGGTCAGGTAGCCAGATTGAGTGTATGGCCAGGTAGCCAGATTGAGTGTATGGTCAGGTAGCCAGATTGAGTGTATGGTCAGGTAGCCAGATTGAGTGTATGGTCAGGTAGCCAGATTCAGTGTATGGCCAGGTAGCCAGATTGAGTGTATGGTACATACCGAGTTGAATCTCCCATACGACACAATCAAACGGCCTTCTTCACTTCCCCGGGCCACCCTTGTTGATGGATCCATGCATGAGAAAGCCATTTGTTAGATCCATCAGAGGTGGTTGTAGCAATTTAAATTACCTGAAGAGTTTGCTTTCGCCATTCACGATCTTATTTAGAATCATTTTAAAGACATTCTGGAGTGATTCTATTACTTTCCTTTTTTTAATAAAGAGACCAGGTTACACGCTACAGTTAACCGAGCTGTAATGAGTACATTATTCAATTTTAGGACGACAAAGTAGCAAGTAAGTTAACATGGTACCCGACTTCACAAAACCTGAGTTCTTACCCTTCATCCCGGTGGTAGTGTCTCTGGTGGGTTGACCTTCAAGTATTTTAATTGACTGAATAGCATAGCAAAGAAAACAGGTCGTGTGAGTTTTCAAATTGTGAACGCGTCTATCCCTCATACACAGATGCTTCTGTGAGAAGGCAGTGTGAAACTACAGCATGGAAAACATATTAGTGACACGCACGTAAGTCCATCAGCTGTGTTTTGACAAGTTACGCCATTTTAAATTGCTAAAGCATGCTGGGATAGTCTTGCAAACAACTTCTCTCTCCCAGGATACCTGGAGAATCGTAGATAAAGATGGCGGGAACGAGATGGGCGATAATACACAAACATTTTGTGTAGGAAGAAGTTAATGATACATACATTCATAGATGCATGAGTGTGAATGTATGATTGAGTAATATGTGTGTGTGTGTGTACGTTATGTGTGTGTTTGTATGATGATGTTCAAAATATCCTGAGACTTTAGCGTACAACGATTGGCTATTATTCAGTTCCGGAGTGTTACGCATGAAATGATTGGTGGATGTTTACCGTTCAATGCGTCTCAGTAATGTCAGATTTAACTTAACTGTGTTCCGGAAATTTGCTCTGCGCCACGGCTGAATAATGTCCTGTTCCACTCACTCTGTTATGAAAAGATTTACCTGTGGCCTATCCCAGGTGTTATAGAAAGGACCTAATGACCTTCTACATATTTGGGATATTTATGATAAAAACATTCATCAAAGTTCTTTACGCCCACATTTAAAAATAAATTTGTTTTGCTGTCCTCTTCTTGATCTCACGATATGACGTAGCCTATATGGCCGCCATGTTGGAAAATAAAGTGGTATTTATTTTTATATAGGCAATCCACTTTATAGCCTTATTTTTGTAAATAAGTAGATTTTGCAATTAAATATAAATATAGACAGTTTCTTGGGAAAAAAAATGTTCATTTATTTTGTTAAGGGAATGAAAATAGTGACAGGTGTGGTTCAGACACGAAGGGTGAACAAAAACGAATTCTACCCCACACACAAAGTGCCATACAGTACACAAAAGAACAACTAACAAATCTTTGTTTTGTTTGTCTATCGTTTCAGAAGAGGTCCACAATGTCAACTGGCAATCCTAGAGTGAGTTCGTAGGTGGCTGATCAAACCAATCCGAGCTTGAAAGCGTCTGTCACACTGAGGGCATTGAATCACTGTCTAGAACTTGCAAGAGTAGACCAAATCATAAGCCAGGCAGTGGTTAGAGATCGAATACAAACATCCCAAAAACCACCATGAAAAAAAGCCAAGTACCCAGAGTTGGTAGAAACCCTGAGAGAATAATGAAAAAGGGAACTCAGACAGATTCAGGACGGAAATTTATCACAGAAGACTATCTTCGGAGAGAATACCCACCAGAAATATGGATACACGTATATACAGATGGCTCATCTAACAAAGCCCATCCAATGGAGGTGGAGGGGTCTATTACAGACTAAGGAATGGAGAAGAAAAAACTCGAGTAGTAACAACGGGAACATATTCCAATAATTTCCGTGCAGAAGCAGATACAATGAAGGCCGCAGTTGAGCTTGTAATCCAAGATAAAGATATTCACCAAGAACATATAGTATTTCTGACTGATGCCGCGTCAGTATTAGCAGCGCTAAAATAACACAAAGATGAAGATCTCGAACAATATATGTTCTCCCTGACACAGCTCTCAGCAGAACACCCAAGGTTGGCCATACAGTGGATCCCATCCCACTGCAATATTGAAGACAATGAAGCTGCAGACAAACTAGTTAAGAGTGGAGGAGCATCCCCACAAACAGACCTCAGTATCACATATAATGAGGCCAAGGCCATAATTAAAGACACCCCGACTTCCGAAAAGAAGACAGCTACTATAACTTAACTAGAGAAGAGCAAGTCATCATTTTCAGACTGAGAACTGGGCTTAAGAGACTCAAGGGTTATCTCTACAGCAAAATGAGGATTGGGACAGATGACAGGTGCCCATGTGGGGAAATATGACAGTGGAACACATCCTGCAAAGCTGCACGCTCACGCAGGAAAATAAAGAACAATAATGGACTCATGAGACAGATATGAGACAAGCTGCATGGAGACTAAACAGCCTTTCAAAAGCGGTGTCGTTTGTAAGAGAAACCGGAACCTTGATCTGAAGATGAACGAAGAAGAAGAAGAAGAAGAAGAAGAAGAAGAAGAAGAAGAAGAAGAAGAAGAAGAAGAAGAAGAAACACTGTCTGACCGTCGGACGGAAGCAACTCGTCTCTTACCTTTCGCATCACCCGTTTCGTGCAGCTTCCGTGATTCTTGTCTGCTCTATATGTCTCGTGCCAGAGGAGATTTTATTACGCCAAGCAGAAGGACCAGCAGTATCAATGTCGCAGTTCTTCAGTGGGGCCTTCAAATCATGCAACTAATGATCAACACATCAAAGGATACTTAGCTCTGATCATATGTGAGAAACACAGTGATTTGTGCGGAAGTGAAAGCGACCAGGCTGGCCAGGAGTGTTCGAGAAGTGGAAAAATGAAAAAGAGACCAGATATGCTGAAAGAAGCCAAATCGGGAATGACCAGATGGTGATACGTACACATAAAACCAAAATAGTAGAGGAATATACAAATAAAAACAGAGAAACAAGACAACGGATGAGAGGAAATGAAGAAAGAATAGAGTATAGGACACGTTGATACCGTGTTGCTTAAGGCCACCAAGTAGGAGGCGTAATCTATTGTCCATCTCAAATCGATGTCGAACATCCTAAAAGACGGAAGAGATATATATGACCCTAATGTCAGTTTTACCCTGGTGCCCAGAACTGTTGAAATGGTTCGAAACAGAGTCACCAGAGTTCTTAGAGATATCATTTAGATGATGCTGGAAATGCGCACAGATTTCCTAGTTAGTCTGGCCTATTTAGTCCACGTTGCACCAGTGGTAAATGATTGAATGTCAAGTGGTAAATGATTTAATATCAGTGGTAAATGATTGAATGTCAGTGGTAAATGATTGAATATCAGTGGTAAATGATTGAATATCAGTGGTAAATGATTGAATGTCAGTGGTAAATGATTGAATATCAATGGTAAATGATTGAATATAGTGCTGACTCAGGCAGGCTATATAATTTATTCTACCAAGAAACCCTAGATAATTTGCGACACTATTATCTTGAAGTCTGCAATAACAAGAATCGGTAAAGATAACAGATTATCTCTTTACGAAATGTCTTAGGAAGCAGGTTACAGTGACTTTTCTTACACCTCAAATTGTACTTGAGAGGGTCGACCAGGTTCCTCCTGGCTGTAGTACAACGTGAGACTTCTCAGTAATCTTAAGACTATGGAGATCACAGTGTCAATCCCCACCATACTGCTGTGCCACGACCTGTGTCCAGGAGCTCCGAGGACGGAAACTGGCGTATGGCTTGGCTTGGCTTCGTTCGTTCTTAATCTCCTGCTACCAAACCCTGACAGGGCGTAGCAGAATGTAGTCCAGAGAACGGAATGCGTTGTGTCGTAGTTTACAGCTTGGCTGCGATATTTGCACCTTTCGGTCCAACACATCCGACTTCAGCAAGCATTTTTTGAGTACCGGGTTAGCATTCCTTCTTCGATCCCTTCTCTTTAGCCAGTCTGCCCTGCTGCAGCCTGTTATCCAGGATCACCGAGTGGAGGTGTAGAAGGATCTTGGGAGCTCTGGTTTGCTGGCCCTGACGCTAGGAGTCAGCTATGGGTCGCTGACCACTGCAGCTCATGCGCTGCTCAACATCTTGATCCCGTAAAACTGACGTTTGATCAGTACGTTTTACTTGACCCGATTACTCATCGCTCCCTACGCCAGCCCTTAATAACACAAATAAAACTACGATTTATCGGGTGGAATAAATGGAACAGACAAAACCAACGGACGTTATTGCTAAAGCGAGGTGTATGTTAAGCTAACCAGACTACACAAACGCAGCTTGTTTCCAGGACAACCATTTGAAAGCGGATTCTTAACTTAACCTATCGTCTTTTACTAGTTTAGAAGACACTGCAGAGTCTGTATACAACCAGTTTCATTTATTCTACCTTGCTCTAAAAGCTATGCGCATCCAATTTATTTTTAAATGCATTAATTGTTCTTGCCTCCACTACCTCACGTGGCAATGCATTCCAAGCATTCACCCCTCTTTATCCGTTTCTTTGATAATCTTATAAATCTGTATTAAGTCACCTCGAATTCTTCTCTTTTCTAGACACTGTAGGCCAGTTTTTCTGAGTCTCCTCAAAAACTGTAATTCTGGAATCCTACAATCAGATTTGTCGGTCTTTTGTATATTCTTTCCAGCATGTTTATATCCCCTCTATGATAAGGACTCCACACCTGTACACAGTACTCCAATCTAGGTCTAACCAAAGCTTTATACAGTTTGACTATCACTTCCTTGCTTCTATGGTTAATATTTCTTTTTATCATACCTAACATTGCATTTGCCTTTTTCACTGCTACCTGAACTTGCTCACTCACCTTACCTGTATGCTCTATTGTAACCCCTAGGTCCCTTTCCTTATCTATCTATGTCTAATATTGTTCTCCCCCATTCTGTAGTTATGTTCCATAGCTGTTTCTCCTTGGTTTTTGTCAGAGACGAAGTTTCACTTCCATAACAAAGTGAAGGAATGAACACTCAATGAGATAGGTCTGCTCGCAATCTGGTGTCTTGCATGAAGTATGTTGCCGTCTAGATCGAGCTGAAGGCGGTCCAGTCTGCTCGTCTGCGCATACAACCTCAGGATTCAGGTTGAGGAGGTAGATTTATTCGTCGACATCCCCTAGGGGTGGTTTATTTATGAAAACAGGGCTGGGCTCAGCAAAGCGGTTGGAACTATCTTTGGTGTTTCAATATGACCACGGACAATCCATTTTCTTAAATTCTTAAACTTGTTTGTGTTGTTCCTGTTGACATCTCAGATATCCGTTTACAATTTCTTTAATATGTTTTCTTCTCGTTTTTTATTTGTCGATTCCATTAATTAGATTTTAACATATTGAAGCGTTATAACTCAACTTAACTTACCTTAACGTCTTTAATGGCTTAGAAGACCTTGCAGAGTCTGTTTACAAACCAGTTACACTATTATGTTATGCCCTAAATGTATGTGGTGTGATAGTGTTGTCAGGGAGCGACGAACAAGCTCAGATCAGGGTAAAAAAGAACGAGTTGACCAATGACCCCACCAGTCGTCTACGTAATGGTTCTGAAAACAGGGTGTGTCACATTCGCCTGGACAACGAGGTGGGGATCAACACAATTATCCAGTTCTGTGGAGCTTGTTAGCGATTCTCACATTGCAATTCATTTGGAAGAAGCCTGGTTCAAGTACCCATCTAGATGTAAGAAGAGTCACCGTAACCTCCCACTAAAATAGGACAGCAAAAGTTAAATTAACTCAACAGCCTCGTATATTCCAACAACATGACCTCAATTGACTCTTATAAATCATTTTGCGACCTACTTACAGACAGCCTCATATATTCCAACAACATGGCCTCAATTGACTCTTATAAATCATTTTGCGACCTACTTACAGACAGCCTCGTATATTCCAACAACATGGCCTCAATTGACTCTTATAAATCATTTTGCGACCTACTTACAGACAGCCTCGTATATTCCAACAACATGACCTCAATTGACTCTTATAAATCATATTGCGACCTACTTACAGACAGCCTCGAATATTCTAACAACATGGCCTCAATTAACTCTTATAAATCATTTTGCGACCTACTTACGGACAGCCTCGTATATTCCGACAACATGGCCTCAATTGACTCTTATAAATCATTTTGCGACCTACTTACAGACAGCCTCGTATATTCCAACAACATGGCCTCAATTGACTCTTATAAATCATATTGCGACCTACTTACAGACAGCCTCGTATATTCCAACAACATGGCCTCAATTGACTCTTATAAATCATTTTGCGACCTACTTACAGACAGCCTCGTATATTCCAACAACATGACCTCAATTGACTCTTATAAATCATATTGCGACCTACTTACAGACAGCCTCGAATATTCTAACAACATGGCCTCAATTAACTCTTATAAATCATTTTGCGACCTACTTACGGACAGCCTCGTATATTCCGACAACATGGCCTCAATTGACTCTTATAAATCATTTTGCGACCTACTTACAGACAGCCTCGTATATTCCAACAACATGGCCTCAATTGACTCTTATAAATCATTTTGCGACCTACTTACAGACAGCCTCGTATATTCCAACAACATGACCTCAATTGACTCTTATAAATCATTTTGCGACCTACTTACAGACAGCCTCGTATATTCCAACAACATGACCTCAATTGACTCTTATAAATCATTTTGCGACCTACTTACAGACAGCCTCGTACATTCCAACAACATGACCTCAATTAACTCTTATTAATCATTTTGCAACCTACTTACAGACAGCCTCGTACATTCCAACAACATGACCTCAATTAACTCTTATTAATCATTTTGCAACCTACTTACAGACAGCCTCGTACATTCCAACAACATGACCTCAATTAACTCTTATTAATCATTTTGCGACCTACTTACAGACAGCCTCGTACATTCCAACAACATGACCTCAATTAACTCTTATCAATCGAACAATAAACCACTGCTTGTTATTAACTTTAAACCACGCCACAGCGCATGGGCAGGAAGTAGGATAGCCACAACATAAAAAGTCCCATTGTTCTTCTGTGGGAACAACAGTCTAATTGTCGTGAATGATGGACGGGTAACAATGAAGAAATAAAGAAACTAATTTAACTGACTTGACCAGCACTGTCAACATTAATGTTGCAGTAGTTGCTACAGGTTAGGAGATTGTAGACGACAAATGATAGGGCCATCTGCCCATTGAAAATAATGTCCATGAAAGATATCAATCCAATTCTAGAAACACAAGACCAACATTAAATGACTCGTTGACAATACGATTAATTAGCATGGATAGTCAACAATTATTATGAGAAGGCATCCACAAGATGCGATTTTATTATCAGAGAATTTTGATGAATGAAAAATTAACAAATGGTCTTCTAAGAATTGCAGTGAAACATTAACAAAAATGCCAGGAAACACAAGACAGAAATAGATAGGGGAAAAAAACATTTATAAACAAATTAAACATCAAAAATGTAGTCTACTCGTGCACAGATAGTAAACAAAACAGCTGAAACTAATCCAGAAAACATTACAAACATACAGAAAGAAAGAAAGAAAGAAAGAGACAGAAGAGAGCTTAAACTTCTTCTTCGTCTTCGTTCGTTCTCAAAGACCGGCTGCCAAGCTCTGAACAGGGCTTGGCACACAGCAGGATATGATTCGGGAAATGGAATGCGTTGTGTCGTAGTTTACAGCTTTACTGCGAGATTTGCACTTGTCGGTCTGACACATCCGATTTTAGCAGGCATTTGTGGGTATCGGGTTAGCCTTCCCTCTTCGATTCCTTCTCCTTAGCCAGTATGCCATGTTGCAGCCTGTTATCCAGGACCACCCCTTTGAGGTGTAGAAGGGTCTTGGCAACTATGGGTCTCTGGCCCTTACACTAGCAGTCAGCTATGGTTCGCTGGCCCTAACACTAGAAGTCAGCTGTGGTTCGCTGGCCCTAACACTATCAGTCAGCTATGGTTCGCTGGCCCTAACACTAGAAGTCAGCTATGGTTCGCTGGCCCTAACACTATCAGTCAGCTATGGTTCGCTGGCCTTAACAATAGCAGTCAGCTATGGAATGTTTGCCCTGACTCTAGCAGTCAGCGGTGTGTCATGACCGCTGCAGCTCATGCACTGCTCAACATCTTGATCCCAGAAGTTAAACAACAATAAAGACACAACATGGAGTGATACTAATAAAGAACAAACAAAAGCTGACAATATGCAGTAGAGAACGTTGTCTCCGACAGCAAGCGGCTCATAAAAGGTACTCGCCTGGAAGAACATGTAATCTCAGATGTAGCGAGGGAAAAGCAAGCCACTCGAAAAGTCGCCACACACAAACGTCCTGTCTACCGACGCCACCGATGTGTGTCCCTTGTGCAGTCGGGTGTGCAGATCCAGGATACGAATGCACGGGCATGTTAAATTAAGGCAGTTGTCCATCGCAAGCGGTTTCGTCTTGATGATGTTATTTCCCCTGTATTTGGATTAAAGGAAAGAATTAACTGCGCTGGTCATCAGCCTCACTCTCTCGCCCCGAGCTACATTGAACCAGTGGCAAGACAATAAGTCGACACGACTGGAGGTAACACAGCATGATTCAAACCAGGAGTGACTTGAAAAGTGCGGGCTTCGATCGCCCGCAACAACATGTACGATATTCTCACTTTCAAATAACACCCAGAACACCAAAATAAGTCTTAACGGCAAATATCTGCGGCCAAACGACAACCCAAACTATCTGGGAGTCACATTTGATCGGCGCATGACATGGAAAAGTCAGATCGAGAGAAACCGAATGAGAGCCAGAGAAAGAGTGGCAATCATGAGGAAACTTGCTGGCACAAGCTGGGGAGCAGACGAAAGTATACTAAAGAAACTGTACACTGGAAGAGTCAGACCAGTTCTCGAGTATGGCATTGCGGCATGGACATCAGCAGCAAAGGCGAACTTTGATAAAATTAGCAAACTTCAAAACCAAGCCATGAGAGTTATAACAGGAGGCATGAAGTCAACGCCAATTGTAGAACATGAAAATATAACAAACCTGCAATCCATGACCGACAGAAGAGACTGCAGAGCCCAGCAGCAAGCAGAGAAACTTAGAAGACTGACTGACCATCCAATGCACTAGAGACTAAATAGATATGGAAATGTGAAACTAAAGCGGAGAAACTTTTCAGAAATAGCCAAAGCAAAGACGAGCGAAGACCCTATGAACACATTAACAACACAAAAGCCCATCCCTACTGTACGCAAACCTACCTGGAAGCAGCATATCCTTCCGGAGGTGGTAGAAAATATACCAGGTATTGGAAACAAGAACAGCCAGACTGAAAAAGAAATAAGAGACATAACCCTGAGGTTCATAACGAAAAACTACCCAAGCATGGACTGGACCCATGCATACACCGACGGTTCTGTAACAAACACAACACAGAATGGAGGGGCATGGGTATTCCTGAGCCTACCAAATGGTAGAAAAATAACAATGTCAGTGGCAACTGGAAAATTCTCAAACAATTTCAGAGCGGAGGCAGAGGCACGGAGGGCTGCAGTAGAAAAATGCTGAAAGGCCAAAGAAATGAAAGCCAGATAGTCCTGTTTACAGATGTCCTCACGGCACTAAAAAGCCAGAAAAAGACTGAACTTAAGGATTTAAGAGCAGTACTCTGTCAACTATGCCAGCAGTCCGCACCAAAAAGAGTAGTGGTACAATGGGTTCCATCCCACTGTAACATCCAAGGCAACGAGGAGGCAGACAGACTGGCAAAAGAAGGTGCAAGACTACCACAACCAGATTCTAATGTGACCTACGAAGAGTCAAAAAGGCTTATTATAGCTAGATACATGAACAAATGGGAAACAGAACATACTCGCTACACAAAAAAATTATGCCTATTACCAGTTTAACAGAAGAGAGCAGGTCGTGGTCTTCAGACTCCGCACAGGCCACAACAGACTGAGGTACCATCTATTCAATAAACTGAAGATAGGTGGCACTGACGAATGCACTTGTGGTACCGGGAAAATGAACGCTGAACATCTGTTGAAAAACTGCGCGACATACGAGGATCAGAGAAAGCACATGTGGCCATCACCAGTGGCAACACTAGACAAGCTCTATGGCAGTGTCGACAGCCTCGGGATGACCGCTACTTTTTTCGAAAAAATGCAGGTTGACGTTTGACAGCGTACGAAGAAGAAGAAGAAGATCGCCCGCCGTTTCCGCTCATCGCTTACCTCTTTTACAACCCTGTGCAGAACGATTCGCATTGACGTCTGCCCACACTATCCGCGACCACGTCTGCCTACACTATCCGCGACCACGTCTGCCTACACTATCCGCGACCACGTCTGCCCACACTATCCGCGACCACGTCTGCCCACACTATCCGCGACCACGTCTACCTACACTATCTGCGACCACGTCTGCCCACAGTATCCGCGACCACGTCTGCCTATATTATCCGTGACGACGTTGATCAATTATCACAGTAGAATTAGTGGTAATATTTAAGGCAATAAAATGGTCAAAGAACTCAACAAAAAGTTACAATACTAGAAGACTCTCTAATTTCAATTCAAGCAATTAATACATATGGCAAACTGTGAGGCTATTCTAGCGACCTTTTCGGTGTGCATAAATAAGCAAACATACTTATTTTGTACATTAAACAGAAATAACAATAAACACAAATAAAAGTCAATGACTTAACATGTCACATGTCACATTTTACTGTTGTGTTACTGTTGTGTTACTGTTATGTTACTGTTGTGTTACTGTTATGTTACTGTTTTGTTATTGCTATGGCGCTGTTGTGTTACTGTTTTGGCGCTGTTGTGTTACTGTTATGTTACTGTTGCGTTACTGTTGTGGCGCTGTTGTGTTACTGTTATGTTACTGTTGTGTTACTGTTATGTTACTGTTGTGTTATTGCTATGACGCTGTTGTGTTACTGTTATGGCACTGTTGTGTTACTGTTATGTTACTGTTGTGTTACTGTTGTGTTATTGCTATGGCGCTGTTGTGTTACTGTTATGTTACTGTTGTGTTACTGTTGTGTTATTGCTATGGCGCTGTTGTGTTACTGTTATGGCGCTGTTGTGTTACTGTTATGTTGCTGATGCCAACAATGAGTTAGATTTCATCCGTTGTGGCTCCTAACAAGACCGATAAGTGGTGGGGTTCCAATAAACATTTCCACATACCAAGCCTGCTGATGAAGGTAGACAGGGGTCCTCCATGCCGTAGTCCTGTGCTTGTTTCGCTCACTACTACAGGGACACGTCTTTCCCCTACATCGTTAGCCAGGCTGCCATTAAAACAGGCCGTTGCCAGAAGACCTGCGTGGAAGTGAGGTGTGGTATTGGCCAGTATATTTTACCTGACCCTGACCTACATGTCCGATCAGTATGTTGTGCCTGACCCTGACTAACATGTCTGATCAGTTTCTTTTACCTGACCCTGACCTACATGTCCGATCAGTATGTTGTGCCTGACCCTGACTAACATGTCTGATCAGTTTCTTTTACGTGACCATGACTAACATGTCCGATCAGTATGTTGTGCCTCACCCTAACTAACATGTCTGATCAGTATGTTTTACCTGACCCTGACTAACATGTCCGATCAGTATGTTGTGCCTGACCCTGACTAACATGTCTGATCAGTATGTCTTACCTGACGAGACATTAGTCTCCTGTTCCCCCATCTCTATATAAACAATACTAAGTGCATGAGCTTTAGCGGTCAACTACCCCGAGCTAACTGTTAGAGTTAGGACCAGCGACCCAGAGCTGACTGTTAGAGTTAGGACCAGCGACCCAGAGCTGACTGTTAGAGTTAGGACCAGCGACCCAGAGCTGACTGTTAGAGTTAGGACCAGCGACCCAGAGCTGACTGTTAGAGTTAGGACCAGCGACCCAGAACTGACTGTTAGAGTTAGGACCAGCGACCCAGAGCTGACTGTTAGAGTTAGGACCAGCGACCCAGAGCTGACTGTTAGAGTTAGGACCAGCGACCCAGAGCTGACTGTTAGAGTTAGGACTAGCGACCCAGAGCAGACTGTTAGAGTTAGGACTAGCGACCCAGAGCTGACTGTTAGAGTTAGGACAAGCGACCCAGAGCTGACTATTAGAGTTAGGACTAGCGACCCAGAGCTGACTGTTAGAGTTAGGACTAGCGACCCAGAGCTGACTGTTAGAGTTAAGACTAGCGACCCAGAGCTGACTGCTAGCGTCAGGGCCAGTTACCCAGAGCTGACTGTTAGAGTTAGGACCAGCGACCCAGAGCTGACTGCTAGCGTCAGGGTCAGTTACCCAGAGGTGACTACTAGAATAAAGGCCAGCGACCCAGAGTTAACTGCTAGCGTCAGGGCCAGCGACCCAGAGCTAACAGCTAGCGTCAGGACCAGCGACCCAGAGCTAACTGCTAGCGTCAGGACCAGTGACCCAGAGCTGACTGCTAGAGTCAGGGCCAGCGACTCAGAGCTGACTGCTAGCGTCAGAGCCAGCGACCCAGAGCTAACTGCTAGCGTCAGGACCAGTGACCCAGAGCTGACTGCTAGAGTCAGGGCCAGCGAACCAGAGCTCCTAAAATCCTTCTACATCTCCAAGCAAAGATCCTGGATAACAGGCTGCAACAGAGCAGACTGGCTAAGGAGAAGGGAGGGCAGACTGGCTAAGGAGAAGGGAGGGCAGACTGGCTAAGGAGAAGGGAGGGCAGATTGGCTAAGGAGAAGGGAGGGCAGACTGGCTAAGGAGAAGGGAGGGAGGACTGGCTAAGGAGAATTGAGGGCAGACGGGCTAAGGAGAAGGGAGGGCAGACTGGCTAAGGAGAACGGAGGGCAGACTGGCTAAGGAGAAGGGAGGGCAGACTGGCTAAGGAGAAGGGAGGGCAGACTGGCTAAGGAGAAGGGAGGGAGGACTGGCTAAGGAGAAGGGAGGGCAGACGGGCTAAGGAGAAGGGAGGGCAGACTGGCTAAGGAGAACGGAGGGCAGACTGGCTAAAGAGAAGGGATCGAAGAGGGAAGGCTAGCCCGGTTATTTAAAAATGTCTGCTGAAGTCGGATTTGTCAGACCGAAAGGTGCAAATAGAGAAGTCAAGCTGCACACTACGACACAACACATTGTATTCTCCCGACAAGAATCTGCTACTTACAAAGCCCGTTTAGGTGCTTAGTAGTAAGATATTGAGAGCGAACGAAGAAGAAAAGGAATATAATCAGGGCGGGGCGATTGCTGTAATATTGATACCAGCACATGTTGACATGTCCCGGGTGGTCCGCCGGGGTCTTTGAGTCGTAAGAGGCGACTAACTGTATGACATGGCATAACACCGGTCATGGTCAGGTGGTTTGTTTAAGGCAGCCTAAAAAAAACAAATTTAATTTTTTACAAAAAATGTTTCATTGCCTCGGGGTTTTACCCCATCTGTCCCTCTCGGCAGATGGATCTCCGGAAAGAACTGACATCATGAACGACCGTCTGAACACGAGGCAAACGGCTTGACCACTTCGCCACAGAGACCCCCAAAGATGGCGCCTAACAGGCTGCGGGTCTACTTTACTCTAGTGTTTGAGTCTATTAAGATGGATTCTAAATTGGTTAACCACCTTTTGCAGCACTTATCCCAACGCAGCGGAGTAATAAGCTGCTCGAGCCTAGCCCGCTGAGCAGGAAATTCTTCTCCCGGTTACATCCAGCTCAAATTAGATTTGGGACGTGGACATTAGCATCCACCCCTGCAGAAGTACAGGTCGACTAAGAGCTAAGAGCCAAGAGCTAAGAACTAAGAACCAAGATCCAAGAACTAAGAGCTAAGAATTAAGAACTAAGAGCTAATCGCTAATAACTAAGAACTAAGAATTAAAGCTAAGAGTTAAGAACTAAGAACTAAGACCTAAGAACTTAGAGCTATGAACTAAGAGCTAAGAACTAAGAACTAAGAGCTAATAGCTTAGAGCTAAGAGCTAATAATTAAGAACTAAGAATTAAAGCTAAGAGCTAAGAACTAAGAGCCAAGAACAAAGAACTAAGAATTACGAGCTAAGAGCGAATCGTTAACAACTAAGAACTAAGAATTAAAGTTAAGAGCTAAGAACTAAGAGCTAAGAACTAAGAACTAAGAACTAATAACATGTTGACATACAAGTAAACAAAATTTCAGACAGAGAAACCAACAAAGGAAGACGTAGTAAGGAAAACAAATGAAAACTTGACTATCACAAGCAGTAATAGCGAGCATACAAGAGAAGTGGACACGTTTATGGAATGCAGGCAGCAGACACCGACACGCTCAGGAGCTCTTCAGGGAATCCACCAATAAATGGCCTAATAAAGGATGGTCTAAGATAACAGATAACAAAATAACAACTGATGAGACTCAGATTTGGAATAAGCTACGTTCCTCTGGAAGGGCTACAATGTGATGACTGCATAGGAATATAATACAATCAAGCAATCCCAACTTGAAGGCCTGAGATATCGGGCAGAAACAGGTCAACTGGTTACCGTGGTCTTATCAGGAAGGACATACATTGAGTTCATGAGAGAGGACAGGATAGTAAGAGAAATACTGACACTAGTTGAACAGTTCACCCTCGAGACAAATGCAATACACAGACATACACACACATGCATACACACATACATACACAAATACACACACATACACACACACATACATATACACACACATACACACATACATACACACATACACATATACACACACACATACACACACATATACACACACACATGCATACACCCATACACACACACACACACATAACCCTAGGGGACGGCGTGGGATAGTGGTTAGGTGACACGGGTCACAACCAGGAGGTGCTGGGTTCGATCCCCATCACAGAAACTGGTCGTTAGCCCTGAGAAGAAAACCCTTAGAAAATGCACGAGGAAGCAGACCTTTACATAAATGCATGCTGAAGTCGGATGCACTGGGCCGACAGGCGCAAAATAAAAACCACAGTGCAACGCACATTGCCTTGGGGATGGCTTGGCTTGGCTTCGTTCGTTCTCAATCTCCCGCTACCAAACCCTGAGAGGGCTTAAGTACGAGAATGTAGTCCAGAGAACGGAATGCGTTGTGTCGTAGTTTACAGCATTTTTTGAGTACCGGGTTATCATTCCCTCATCGATCCCTTCGTCTTAGCCAGTCTGCCTGCTGCAGCCTGTTATAGGAGATATAGAAGGGTCTTGGCAGCTCTGGTTCCCTGGCCCTGACTCTAGTAGACAGCTATAGGTCGCTGACCGCTGTAGCTCATGCATCTTGATCTCAACCTTGGAGATTAGAGAAATAAGGCGAAGGCAACCAAACAAAAAATATATAACCCTCATTGACTCTTTCCGTCCTGTCAGACGATAGTAAGTTGTGCTTTTAAAAAAAGGTATTGAACTATAGTCCATGACAATAACGAATGTGACTCGTAAGACCAATCCGAGCAAAGAAGCGTCTTCCACAGTGTGTGCAATCCCGGACTATTTGCTGCATTACCTATCCCCAATCAGCATCTCCTTTGACTGTACTCTATGCTCAATTCTGCCCCTTCATGCAACACGGTCCGTGGCGCCCTGTTCTCATGATTCCAAATCGATACCTGCGCCATTCGTATGCCACATGCACACATCCTTGCACCGAAGAAGGGGCTGACCCCCGAGACTTTTCCTCCAAATATAACTCCCCATAAAGAACCAACCAACAACTATCATACGCAGGCTATCAATCAATCCAAATACTATATTGACTTTTCAAGGACGATAGATCTCTCAAGTAGAAAGCACTCCATAAACGTAAGGGAAGGGTGGGATGTGGATGTGGATACTTTCTATTTTCTTGCTCAAGGCCTGACCCGATGATCAGGGTAGAGATGGCCAGTACCAGCCTCAGAACCAACAGCCCAGACTTTTATTAGGTCAGCATGACCACGCGGGGGCGACTTTAGTGGGCATGAACAATCCAATCGTCCACTTTGTGATAAGACTAAGCGACTGGAGACAGGGCTGGGACCTCGTACACGACTACACGGCTGGGGGCAGGGCTGGGACCGCGTACATGACTACACGGCTGGGGGCAGGGCTGGGACCGCGTACATGACTACACGGCTGGGGGCAGGGCTGGGACCGCGTACATGACTACACGGCTGGGGGCAGGGCTGAGACCGCGTACATGACTACACGGCTGGGGGCAGGGCTGAGACCGCGTACATGACTACACGACTGGGGGCAGGGCTGGGACCGCGTACATGACTACACGGCTGGGGGCAGGGCTGAGACCGCGTACATGACTACACGGCTGGGGGCAGGGCTGGGACCGCGTACACGACTACACGGCTGGGGGCAGGGCTGAGACAGCGTACATGACTACACGGCTGGGGGCAGGGCTGGGACCGCGTACATGACTACACGGCTGGGGGCAGGGCTGGGACCGCGTACACGACTACACGGCTGGGGGCAGGGCTGGGACCGCGTACACGACTACACAGCTGGGGGCAGGGCTGGGACCGCGTACATGACTACACGGCTGGGGGCAGGGCAGGGACCGCGTACACAACTACACGGCTGGGGCCAGGCTGGGACCGCGTACATGACTAAACGACTGGGGGCAGGGCTGAGACCGCGTACACGACTACATGGCTGGGACCGCGTACACGACTACACGGCTGTGGGCAGGGCTGGGACAACGTACATTTCTACACGGCTGGGGGCAGGGCTGAGACCGCGTACATGACTACACGACTGGGGACAGGGCTGGGACCGCGTACATGACTAAACGACTGGGGGCAGGGCTGAGACCGCGTACACGACTACATGGCTGGGACCGCGTACACGACTACACGGCTGGGGGCAGGGCTGGGACCGCGTACATTTCTACACGGCTGGGGGCAGGGCTGAGACCGCGTACATGACTACACGACTGGGGACAGGGCTGGGACCCCGCACACGACTACACGACTGGGGGCAGGACTGGGACCGCGTACACGACTACACGACTGGAGGCAGGGCTGGGACCGCGTACACGACTACACGGCTGGGGGCAGGGCTGAGACCGCGTACATGACTACACGACTGGGGGCAGGGCTGAGACCGCGTACATGACTACATGGCTGGGGGCAGGGCTGGGACCGCGTACACGACCACACGGCTGGGGGCAGGGCTGGGACCACGTACATTTCTACACGGCTGGGGGCAGGGCTGAGACCGCGTACATGACTACACGACTGGGGACAGGGCTGGGACCACGTACATTTCTACACGGCTGGGGGCAGGGCTGAGACCGCGTACATGACTACACGACTGGGGGCAGGGCTGGGACCGCGTACAGGCCTACACGACTGGGGACAGGGCTGGGACGCCGCACACGACTACACGACTGGGGACAGGGCTGGGACCGCGTACACGACTACACGACTGGGGACAGGACTGGGACCGCGTACAGGACTACACGACTGGGGACAGGGCTGGGACCACTTACATGACTACACGACTGGGGACAGGGCTGGGACCGCGCACACGACTGCACGACTGGGGACAGCGCTGCGACCGCGTGCACGACCGGGGACAGGGCTGAGACCCCGCACACGACTACACGACTGGGGACAGGGCTGGGACCGCGTACAGGATTAAATGCCCTATTGAGGAATGGGCCGCTTACGATTTATGACATGATATACGTGCGTGTATGTGTATATATATATAAATATATATGTATAGTGTTGGTATATACATTTTTATATAAGTATATGGTTGATTGATTAGTTTGATTAGTTATTGATCCATCAGTACGTGATATCAGCGAGTGATTGTGAGCTGTTGTAGAGTTCCATACAGAGTGACATATATACGTGAGTATGTTTATACTGTCATCATCATCAAGTGCCGTCTCCGTATCAGAGGCTGACGATAATGGATTTCCAGCTGTCCCTGTCTCGCGCCAGGCAGGTACACTCAGTCAAACTGTGTCCTGACAATATCTTGATCTTGTCTGTCCATATGTACTTCTGCCGCCATCTGGCTCTCTTGCCCTCTACTCTTTTCTCCCATTTAACCGCCTTCATACTGTCATGTCTCTTGACATGACCAAAATATTATATTTTCCGGCCATTTCTTTCCTTCAAAAGTATCTTCTCTACCTTGAGTTGTTCCAGACCACCACAATTTGTTTTCCTATCTTCCCAAGAAACTTTTCCAAGTCTTATGAATACCATCATTTCAAAGGCTTCATTACTCGTCTCTATTTTTTTATTCGAGGTTCAGGTTTCTACTCGGTACAATAAAACTGAATGCACATAGCTTTAATAAAAATAATATTCCATTAGGCGTCTGAGGCTCGTTGCGTGTATCGGCCACATCCATGAACCACATTTGTGGCGTGGTTTCAGGCCTCGTTCAGGGCGGAGGGGGAGGCTGCTACTTGCTGTAGCCATACTGT
>JAVGWX010000021.1:31849170-31861670 GCA_036924085.1 Ariolimax columbianus | reverse complement strand
TTTCTTTTTATATTTTATTTCTCAATGCGAAACTCAAAACGTTTCATGCACTTTGTTTAGACAATTCAAAAGGATTTTTTAAAACACACGCACAAAAGGAGATCGGCACAAAAGAAACGGGAAATGAGGTATAAGACAATCAGCTGGCATTGTCCACAGATGTTACACATCGATTGTCAGAATATTTTTCTAAAATCCTTTCTGATTAAATTAAACGTAATTTTCTTTCGTTGTATTCTGTGAGATAATTGACAACCGATTGAGTGATCAAGCGTCTTTTAATGTGTCAATTTAATGTAGAGATTTCACAAAAGATATAATAGAATCTTGACGTAACAATATTGCTAATAACCGGCGATGAGATGCTGAAACACGCGAGCATCTTTCTCCTTAAAGATGTCTTCAAGACGAAATTAGGAAAGAAAGAATGATAAATTGGGTGTTTAAATTAAGGAAACAAGAATGGTAAACTGGATATATAAATGAAGGAAGCAAGTGTGATAAACTGGATTAAGAAGTAGATCAAACAACCAAGGAACATGAACTGCTCGTTGTTTTCAAATTGGACAGAGAGATGGATGGTGTGTACATATGTTGTCAGTTGAGTCCAATTAAGATGGAAACCGCTATTAAATACTTTCATATATAGACGTCCTTAGGACACACACACACGCACACGCACCCGCACACGCACACACACACACACACACACACGCACACGCACACGCACACGCACACACACACACACACACACGCACGCACGCACACACACACACACGTACTGAGAAAATAATTATTGAAAATATCTGCTTGGATACATTTGAGCTGCAATTGAAACTGTTAAACCAAACCAGGAAAGAAATATGGAAGGAAACTTGGAGGCAAGGAGTTGCAAACAAATAATATTTATTTGTGACAACAACCATATATACAAGTATGTATCTGTCTCAGGTAACATATATAAGAACAACTGCCTAGAACTCAAACAACGCTACTCCTTGTCTGGGATGTTTCACTGTCTATTACTTGAATTAATATCGCTGCAGGGGCAAGACACGCTCAAGACATCTGATGTCCGTTATTTGAATTCCGGGCTGTCTGTTACTTCACTGTCTTTTCTGTTGTTCGTTATTTACGTTTTCCAAGCGCAGATAAATAGTTGTCATGTGATCGTTGTCACTACCAACCATTCTCTGAACCAGATCAGAATCAGACAGTCACGATATTTTGGTCACATCAAACAATATCACACGTCGGTGAAAACAATAATGAAAGAAATGTGGAGGTAAATTCTAAGTAGCATGTCCATTACAAAACATCGTGTCTTACAACCGCCACCTATTTGACTGTTTAGTTTTTTATTAAGTATGCAGTAATGTACGTTGTCATTACTTTCAGTAGGTGAAAGAGCAATTATGCGAGAAATAAACTCAGTGTCTGCCAAACTAGGAACGGTGGGAATCGAAGTAGGTACTTTGGGATTGTGAAAATCGAGTTAGTTTCATCCTTAGACCAGGGAGCCTCCGTGAGGCAAACGTGCAAGAGGTAAATAACATCAAGAATGGACAGGGAAAAACCAAACAGATTGTATCACCAAAGCAAGAGACTGAGGACGTTGAAGATCCACTACAGTCAACCTTCGTTGTGGAGATTGAAACTGAACTGAATGGAAACTATTTAGATAGCTATGAGGGATCAAACTGCTGAGAAGTGCATGAGCTGCAGTGGTCAGCGGTACATAGCTGACTGCTAGCGTCAGGGCCAGCAAACAAGAGCTGACTGCTAGTGTCAGGGCCATCGACCTATAGTTGACTGCTAGCCTCATGGCCAGCGAACAAGAGCTGACTGCTAGCGTCAGGGCTAGCGAACGAGAGCTGACTGCTAGCGTCAGGGCCAGCGAACAAGAGGTGACTGCTAGCGTCAGGGCCAGCGAACCAGAGCTGACTGCTAGCGTCAGGGCCAGCGAACGAGAGCTGACTGCTAGCGTCAGGGCCAGCGAACCAGAGTTGACTACTAGCGTCAGGGCCAGCGAACCACGCGGTGATCCTGGATAAGAAGCTGCAGTAGAGCAGATTAGCTAAGGAGATGGGACCGATAAGGGAAGGCTAACACGGTACCCAAACTGGCTAAGGAGATGGGACCGAAGAGGGAAGGCTAACACGGTACCCAAACTGGCTAAGGAGATGGGCCCTAAGAGGGAAGGCTAACCTGGTACCCAAAAATGCCATGCTGAAGTCGGATGTGTCAGACCCAAAGGTACAAATATCGCGGTCAAGCTGTCAACTACGTCACATCCCATTCAGTTTTCCGGACAACGTCCTGCTTCCTACAAAGCAATTTTCATGGCTTGGAAGAGAGAGTTTAATAACGAAAAAGAAGAAGAAGAAGAAAAAGAAAAAGAAAAAGAAGAAGAAGAAGAAAAAGAAAAGAAGAAGAAGAAGAAAAGAAAGAAGAAGAAAAAGAAAAAAAAAGAAAAAGAAGAAGAAAAAGAAAAAGAAGAAGGAGAAGAAGAAGAAGAAAAGAAGAAGAAGAAAAACAAAAAAAAGATAGCTATGTGCAGCTAGCACGACAGTAAATGACACTGAGAGAAGCCAGCGCGCTAAAAAAAAGTTTCTTACATTAGCAACAAAATTTATATCTTTTTTTCTTTCTCTCATTGTGCTAGCGGGGCCTGAAACTGAGCAGAAAATAGTAATTCATTATGGTATTAAATGTCAGTAATGTGTTGGATATTTAAACGGCTACTCACAAAAAAATGTGGCTTAGTACAATGACGACTCTAACACTTCATCCCTGACGGCAGTGTCTGATATGGGACGAACTGTACCGTTATTCCATTGTAAAGAAATTATAAGCCACCTGACAAAGGTAGAAGAAGATCTCTACTCTCAATGGTGTAGGAAGGGTCAGGCAAGAATGTCGTTATTACGGATCTAGCAGCATCCGGGCTCTTGTCCTTCAACCCAACGCCATGCAATGGTCTCTCCAAGTGTTTGTTGGCTGTTGTCGAACCTCACATAAAGCGTTACAGCTGTCTAGCCTCGGAGGAAAGAACACTTTCTCAACATCGCTGAGCCTCGAGCATCCAAAGAGACGACAAATAACAGTATGTATAGACAAAATAAGTAGTGAGGTGCATGGATCTGGCAACACCGTTATGTTGTTGTTGTTATTCTACCCCGCCGGACTGAATTAATTTAACTCTTTGCAACGCTTCATTCAAGGCAGGTTACAGTGGCTCTTCCTACATCTCGATGAGCACTTCAGAAGGTCGATATGGGTCATCCTGTCCGCTCCAATGAAAAAGAGAAATGTATAATTATAATTCTAGACAGAATACAAAGAGCTCGGCACGGGGAGGGCTACAGCATCCTTGAGAAACTTGAAGCCATCAGACAAAGATATGAGAAACTTCAAACCATCAGACAAAAGATATGAGAAACTTGAAGCCATCAGACAAAGAAGATATGATAAACTTGAAGCCATCGGACAAAGGACATATGAGAAACTTGAAGTTATCAGACAAAGAAGATATGACAAATTTGAAGCCATCGGACAAAGAAGATATGAGAAACTTAAAGTCATCAGACAAAGAAGATATGAGAAACCTGAAGCCATCAGACAAAGAAGATATGAGAAACTTAAAGTCATCAGACAAAGAAGATATGAGAAACTTGAAGCCATCAGACAAAGAAGATATGAGAAACTTGAAGCCATCAGACAAAGAAGATGTGGGAAACTTGAAGCCATCAGACAAAGAAGATTTGAGAAACTTGAAGCCATAAGACAAAGAAGAAACTTGCGCACTGGTAAAAAAGCTGCAAACGCTTTTGTCGATCACTATGCCAGAGCAAACCACATCGAGGTCCCTGCAGATAGGCATACAGACATTATTGAAAAGCAAAAGGGGCACGACAACATCAGTACGGCTGCCGAAGAGCATATGATGGCCAAATTAACAATGAGCGAAATGGAAGAAGCTATGAGAACATTAAAGAAAAGGAAATCTCCCTGAAAAGATGGGATAACAAACGAAATGCTGATGGGGCTGGGCCAAACAGCTAAAAGGAAGCTTCTATCGGTCCTGAACCAAAGCTGGAAAAGGGGAATTGTACCCCAGGCATGGAAAGTACCAGTACCAAAAACAGAAAAGGACAAAACCCATCAAAATGGATACAGGCCCATCAGCCTACTGAGCTGTGTCGGCAAGCTGATGGAACGGATGATAAACACCAGACTGATGTGGCATCTGGAAGAAAAACGAATACTAATTCCACAGCAAGCCGGCTTTAGACAGCACAGATCCACTGAGGACCAGGTCATCCTCATAGCCCAGGAAATAGAAGATGCCTACCAGGCACAGAAACACACAGTAGCTGTTTGTGTGGATCTGGAAAAGGCATTTGACAAAGTCTGGAAAGACGGACTTAGAGTCAAGCTAAGAAGAAGTGATGTTTGTGGGAAAATGTACAAGTGGATCAACCACTACCTCAAACAAAGAACGGCCAGAGTCCAAGTACAAGGGCAGATGAGCAAAAAGGTGACACTCGAGCAGGGAGTACCCCAAGGGGGAGTACTGTCACCCACACTCTTCCTGGTATATATAAACGACATTACAGAGAATATACCAAGAAGAGTCCATAGCTCAATGTTTGCAGACGATCTGGCTATGTGGACCTCTGAAAAGAATCTCACCATAGCAAGAAATCGGATGCAGACGGCCCTAACATCGCTGGAAGAGTGGGCGAACTCATGGCTGGTCAAAATAAACGAGGAGAAAACCACATGCACAGTATTCTCGCTTTCATTAAAAACCCCAAAATACCAAATTAAGTCTAAATGGCAAATTCCTGCAGCCAAACGACAACCCAACCTATCTGGGAGTCACATTTGATCGGCGCATGACATGGAAAAGTCAGATTGAGAGAATCCGAATGAGAGCCAGAGAAAGAATGGCAATCATGAGGAAACTTGCTGGCACAAGCTGGGGAGCAGACGAAGGCATACTAAAGAAACTGTACACTGGAAGAGTGAGACCAGTTCTCGAGTATGGCATTGCGGCATGGACAACAGCAGCAAAGGCGAACTTCGATAAAATTAGCAAACTTCAAAACCAAGCCATGAGAATTATAACAGGTGGCATGAAGTCAACGCCAATTGTAGAACTTGAAAAGATTACAAATCTGCATTTCATGACCGACAGAAGAGACTGTAGAGCCCAGCAGCAAGCAGAGAAACTCAGTGGACTGACAGACCATCCAATGCATAAGAGACTAAATAGATTTGGAAAAGGGAAACTAAAGCGGAGAAACTTTGCAGAAATAGTAAAAGCAAAGATGCACGAAGATCCCATAAACGCACTAACAACACCAAAACCCATCACTACTGTACGAAAACCTACCTGGAGGCAGCATATATTTCCAGAGGTGGTAGAAAATATACCAGGTATTGGAAACAAAAACTGCCAGACTGAAAAAGAAAGGAGAGATACTACCCTAAGCTTCATATCGAAAAGCTACCCAAGCATGGACTGGACCCATGCATACACCGACGGTTCTGTAACAAACACTACACAGAACGGAGGGGCAGGAGCATTCCTGAACCTACCAAATGGCAAACAAATAACACTGTCATTCGCTACTGGTAAGTACACAAGCAATTTCAGAGCGGAGGCAGAGGCACTGAGGGCGGCAGTGGAAGAAATGGTGACACACAATGTAAATGAAAGCCATATAGTCCTGCTTACAGATGCTCTCGCCGTAGTCACAGCGCTAAAAAGCCAGAAAAACACTGAGCTTAATGACTTAAGAGCAGCACTCTGCAAACTGTGCCAGCAGTCCGCACCAAAAAGGGTAGTGGTACAGTGGGTCCCATCACACTGCAACATCCAAGGTAACGAGGAGGCAGACAGACTGGCAAAAGAAGGTGCAAGACTACCACAAACAGATACTAGTATGACGTACGAAGAGTCAAAACGGCTTATCAAAGCCAGATACATGACCAAATGGGAAACCGAACATACTGGTTACACCAAAAACGATGCCTATTACCAGTTGAACCGAAAAGAGCAGGTCGTTGTCTTCAGACTTCGCACTGGCCACAATAGACTGAGGTGCCACCTATTCAACAAATTGAAGATAGGTGGTACCGACGAATGCCCGTGCGGTACTGGCAAAATGACCGCTGAACATCTGCTGCAGAACTGCCCGACATACGAGGATCAGAGAGAGCAGATGTGGCCATCACCAGTGGAACTGCAAGACAAGCTCTATGGCAGTGGCGACAGCCTCAGGATGACCGCCGCTTTTTTCGAAAAAATAATGGTTACTGTCTGACTGCGTACGAAGAAGAAGAAGAAGAAGACAAAGAAGATACAAGAAACTTGAAGTCATCAGACAAAGAAGATACAAGAAACTTGAAGTCATCAGACAAAGAAGATACAAGAAACTTGAAGTCATCAGACAAAGAAGATATGAGAAACTTAAAGCCATCAGACAAAGAAGATATGAGAAACTTGAAGCCATCGGACAAAGAAGATATGAGAAACTTGAAGTTATCAGACAAAGAAGATATGAGAAACTTGAAGCCATCAGACAAAGAAGATATGAGAAACTTACACCCATCAGACAAAAAAGATATGAGAAACTTGAAGCCATCAGACAAAGAAGATATGAGAAACTTGAAGCCATCAGACAAAGAAGATATGAGAAACTTACACCCATCAGACAAAAAAGATATGAGAAACTTGAAGCCATCGGACAAAGAAGATATGAGAAACTTGAAGCCATCAGACAAAGAAGATATGAGAAACTTACACCCATCAGACAAAAAAGATATGAGAAACTTGAAGCCATCGGACAAAGAAGATATGAGAAACTTGAAGCCATCGGACAAAGAAGATATGAGAAACTTGAAGCCATCAGACAAAGAAGATATGAGAAACTTGAAGCCATCAGACAAAGAAGATATGAGAAACTTGAAGCCATCAGACAAAGAAGATAATGTACGCCCAATTGAAGAACAGAACAAACAGAACAATACAACTAGCCTTTCTGACAACTGCTGGGTTTTTTTTCCAAGTGGCAACATAATGTAAGTTGTTGATGTTGCTGCATGCTCCAGACATGGGACGGTCTGGGCTAGTGGTTAAATGACATGGCTTGCAAGCAAAGGTGCTGGGTTTGCTCCCCATCACACCAACTGTCGTTACGCCAAGGAAGCAATCCCTTTGAAAATGACGGAACAAGCAGACATTTACATAAAAGGCATGCCGAAGTCGGATGCACTGCGCTGATTGGCGCAAAATTCAAAATATAGTGCACCGCCTTTAGGGAATACAGAAATAAGGTGAACGCAAAAGCAACAAAAAACTATTGGGGATCAAGATGCTGAGATGTGCATCAGCTGCAGCGATCACCGACACAAAGCTGACTGCAAGCGTCAGGATCAGCGACCCAAAGCTGGCTGCTAGCGTCAGGACCAGCGACTCAAAGCTGACTGCTAGCGTCAGGACCAGAGACACAAAGCTGACTGCTAGCGTCAGGACCAGCGAACCAAAGCTGACTGCTAGCGTCAGGACCAGGGACCAAGAGCTGACTGCTAATGTCAGGGGCAGCGAACCAGAGCTGCTAAGACCCTTCTACACCTCCACGTGGTGATCCTGGATAACAGGTTGCAACAGAGCGAAGAGGGAAGGTTAACTTGGTACCCACAAATAACTGAAGTCGGATGTGTCGGACTGAAAAGTGCAAATATCATAGTGAAGCCGTAAACTACGACACAACGCGTTCCTTTCTCCTGATAACATCCTGCCACTTGCAAAATTCTTTTCATGGCTTGGTATCGTGAGTTTGAGAACGAAGAAAAGGAAGAAGAAGAAGAAGAAGAAGAAGAAGAAGAAGAAGAAGAAAAAAAAGAAGAAGAAGACGAAGAAGAAACAGTAGAAGAACCATAAACATACTATTGAAAAAAAAAGATGGAATTTAATGAGCGGAGTTGAAGAAGACGGCCCACAACTGGAATAGATGACAACAAATGTGGCAGTGAACATGTGACCGGTAAGGTCAAGGACATGATTGCAGAAAACTTCAATCACAGCTCAACACGGGAAGCAAAGACGTTTGCTCGAACTCTTGGAAATGTACGAGCTACTCGGAAATCTTGGTTCGTCTAATCCTCACATCAAGTAAGCCTGTTTTCTTGTCTACTCCCTCCGCTGATCGACAGAGCGAACGAACATATGCGGATGAATGTACACATTAAAGGGTTTAATAGTAATAATTTCTTTCTTAGCGGCTCGAGTCGCATTAATTCGTTTCGTTTCTTTGAGCGCGGCTCTACAATTTAGTATAACAACTGAATCATGAAAACCGGATAGGGGCAATAGCCGAGCAAGGAAAGCCGGCATTGAAGATGGACAAAGCGCACAGACCGGTCTCATCAATGGAGCTGAATGCAGGCCGTTCGCCTAATGAAAAACTCGGCTTTCATAGCTATAATGGCCCGAATGCGACAAATACGACCCATTCACGGTGAATCGACACTCATTCTTGAGTCATTGTTCATTGATGCAACCAAATCAACACAGCATCAATGGCGGCTGATTTGCCCATTGTTCGCGAGAAAATTGAAAATCATTTCTCCCGTTTCTTCTCTTTATGTCTTCATGAATGCTCCGCATCAGCTCTCCATAAGAGTGGGTTGGCGGGTTGAGAGGAGATGCAGTAGTCCGTTCTTTTTCCACTTCTTAAGATGTATTTTTTCATTTTTTTAAGGAAATAAATATACCAACTCTTTCGGACAAAAAAAACACAGCCTCCTGCTATTAAATGATCTCAATTTGGTAGCGTGTGACGTTATGAAATCGTTTCGTAAAGAAAAATGTTTTTGTCTACCTTTATGATATCGCATTCCCATTAGCCTCCCCCTGCGCCCTGCAAAGGTCCAACCATTCATCTATTGAGACGTGTTTTCTCATTATATCCATCTCTATTGTTCGCTCATCATACACAGCCTTCTGCCACTTCATCTTACAATACATCCTTGCTTCTTTAGGTGGTACCATTTAACCTTCTTTGATACAGCCAACAGAATGGGTTCTTTCAACCGCTCCTGCTTGTTTAGCCCAGCAATAAAACAGCCATTGAAAAACTCGTTTAAAACGTCTCAAAACACGGCCCTTGTAGGGATGAGCTGCCTCGTCTCTTTGAATGCTGGTGAGAAGTTCTTTCAAAAGTGAGATGAAGTACGGATTACTCTAAATGTCTTTTGAAATGGTCAAGTCTACTTGCCAATCTGTTTTTCAAAATTGTGAATATAATTGAGAGGCCAGTTATGTAGTGTTGTTTAAAAAGGGAGTAGGGGTGGTATATGCATCTCGTTCGCAATTATCAAGCAAATGTTTACAAAACCCAATGAAAGCTGTTTCAATTCTGCTGTGGTTTGCAGACTGGATTATGACAAGTATGTTTTCATACCTGGACAAATTAAAAATCGAATTATGCAAAAACAGATCTCCAGAGAAATAAAGAATTGAATAAGCCCAGCAAAAATAGCACTCCAGACAATAAAAACAATCAACTAGTCCTAAAAAGAGTAGCAGTTGTAAAATCTTCTTTTTTTCTTCTTCTTCTTTTTCTTCGTCTTCTTCTTCTACTTCTTCTTCTTCTTTTTCTTCTTCTTCGTTTGCTTTTCATCGGTTTTTTGTTGTTGTTCTCTTTGTCTTCGTTTAGCACAAGATGCTGTTGTTTGAAATTACAAAAAAAAACAGTAGCGGTCAGCGAAGCAAAGCTGACTTCTAGAGTCAGGGTCAGCGACCCAAAGCTGACTGCTAGTATCAGGGTCAGCGACCCAAAGCTGACTGCTAGAATCAGGGTCAGCGACCTAAAGCTGACTGCTAGGGTCAGGGTCAGCGACCTAAAGCTGACTGCTAGGGTCAGGGTCAGCGACCTAAAGCTGACTGCTAGAATCAGGGTCAGCGACCTAAAGCTGACTGCTAGGGTCAGGGTCAGCGACCTAAAGCTGACTGCTAGGGTCAGGGTCAGCGACCTAAAGCTGACTGCTAGAATCAGGGTCAGCGACCTAAAGCTGACTGCTAGGGTCAGGGTCAGCGACCTAAAGCGCGGTAATCGTGGATAACATGCTGCGACAGTGCAGATCTTGCTGCATGCAAAGCGCTTTTCGGAGCTTGGTAGAGGGAGAATGAGAACAAATAAAGAAGAAGAAGTAGAAGAGAAAGAAGAAGAAGAAGAAGAAAAAGAAGTAGTTTGAAAGTTATTCACCCGACGACGTTTTATTTGTAACGGGTTACAGAGGGTCTTTTTTTACATCCAGAGTCGTACTTGTAAGGCGGGCTACTGCTCACCTGACTCTAGGGTAATACGAGGTTTCTCAGTAAGTACTATCTACTATGGGGATTACAGTGTCGGTCCCCAACTTGATGACCAAACTGCTGTTGTACAACCTGTTTCCAGGAGCACGAACAACAACGTGAGGTGACGTCATATGAGGTGAGGTGACGTCGTGTATGTCCTCTGCCCTGACTATTCTTTGTTCTCGTATCGCTAGATAACTTGTCCTGTAATGTACACATGGAACACAATGCTTACCCGTGCACTACGTCACGGCACATCCGATTTCGCTATTGCTGTATAATGTGTGTGAACTGTTTGCTGTTGTAGCTAAACTACATGCAGTATTCGGCTATCTCCTGGATTAATTACCACCTATGGTTTACATATTGTTGGCTCTATACTGCTGTGGTTAATATGGGGCACGATTAATATGATATGCACTGTGGTTGCCTGGCATGTGTGTCGAGTGATTTATTTGAGCAATCAACTCAAGTGGTGAGTAGATTGAAGAGAAAAGGTGGGCCGTTCCACTTCTGAACGTTGTTTCAACAACAGTCTAGTTGCATGCGTTCTGACTCACAGGGATGTCCCGTTGAAACGTCACATTTCAAGGCCGACTAAAAAACAGAACACATGTGTCAACAGTAATGACCTGTTCGGGAAACAAAGTTGGATATGCATTTGGTTTCAGGGCAGGATTATGTGAATGGGTCACTCTCAACGGGGATTTTGTCGTGTTTTGTATCGTGAATTTGTTTTATTTCTCTGTGTGGATTATGTTTTTATTATAAACCTTGACACCATATACGAGTTCTGATGAGCTCTGTTATGTAGTCGGCCTAGGAATGTGACGTTTTAAAGGGATTTTCCCGGTGAGTTAGAAGGTCTATCTAAAGTAGGCCATGCCTTCTCGTGGACTGTCCAAACTATGCTTAATTCTTGTCGTCGTCCGCGCCTGCTGATATTCAACAGCTAACACAGAACTGGTTCAGGCGTTAGAAATCAGACTGAATAATTAACATAAATCATCTTTTGAGACTTTCGGGCTACCGTAATTGAAACGAATACTCGGTTAAGGACCTTAGTTCTTAGTTCTAAGTCAACTTGTACTTCTACAGAGGCACATGCCCCTGTGCAGATCTCAGCTCTTGCGTGAGCTGGATGTAGCCGGGATAAGGGGGTTCCTGCCTAGCGAGCTAGGCTCAATCAGCTTACGGAGGGTTGTTAAGCTATGTGCGAGTACATCTTAATAGACTCAAACACTAGAACAAAGTAGACCCACAGCCTGTTAGGCGCCATCTATGTCGCTCTAAACATACCACCTAACCGTGGCCGGTGTTATGCCGTGTCACACAGTTAGTAGCCTCTTACGACATGCTCTCTGTGGGGCAGTGGTGCTATTATTGTCCTTGTCATACACAAAGATCCTCAGCAGACCACTCGGATCTGGCTTGGCTTGGCTTGGCTTGGCTTGGCTTGGCTTAGTTTTGTTTGGTTTCGTTTGTTCTCAATCTCCCTCTACCAAACCCTGAAAAGGCTTAGTAGCAGATGTAGTCCCGAGAACGGAATGCGTTGTGTTGTAGTTTACAGCTTGACTGCGATATTTGCACCTTTCGGTCCTTCTTCTTCGTACGCTGATTACAGCGATATACGTTGCACTGTGTTACTTTGTTAAGCCTGTGGCCCAGTGTATCTGATTTCAACAGGCGTTTCTGTAGGGATGCCCTCCTTAGCCTTTGGCTGTCCCCAGCCTATCTGCAAGGCAGCAGTTGTTTTTGGTCAGAGTTGTCTCTCTTAGGGAAGTTGTCTTGCAGGACTATCGAGTCTTCCCCACTCGTGTCTATAGGGTGTGGCAATGATATGATATGATGGACTGTGTACTAGTTTGTACTATCCCGGAAGAGAGGCAGTCCAGTGTGTCTGTGTCTCAGGATCGTCACGTCCTGCCAGAAATGTAGCATATGCATGTGAGTGGGGTATCTCTTTGCTCCCTTTATTTTCTCGGCTCATCTGCAGTGATGGCACGCCTAGCATTCCCCGCCACCTGGGAGGTTGTCACAATAGCACCTTTCGGTCCAACACATTCGACTTCAGAAAGCATTTTTTTTTAGTACCGAGTTAGCATTTCCTCATCGGTCCTTTTCTCCT